>JAOWBU010000281.1:0-32185 GCA_026212405.1 Petrea volubilis
TGCCAGTACACAAATGACGCGGGTTCGCAAAGAAAGCGGGAATTGCCAATAACGTTGTACACAGGGGATACGTGGGAGAGACTTAGCGTCTACTCTATAATACTCTGTGTAGTGTGTGAGGGTTTTTGTTGGTTTTGCAGAGCTCTGATTGTTGAAATTCGTAGTTGATTCACTGAACAATGGCGACTTCTCCGACGGCGTCGTCGTGCTCGTCGACCACTTCTCCGTTCGCCGCTTCGTCGTCAGATTTCTCTCAGCTTCCGGTGGCGGCGATGAGGAACAAAATCGTGGAGAAGATTCTGGAGAATCGCGTCACTCTGATCGTCGGAGAAACCGGTTGCGGTAATTGATTTTCCGTTGATTTTTCCCGATTCCACGAAATGTTGTTTCTGGCATTGTTTTTAGTCTTAAGTATTCTTTTGCACCGTTTTTGATTTGCATATACTTGCATTGGAAGGTGGTAGATGGTTACTTCGCGATGATTTTGCTGAACTAGTGTGTGTGTGTGTTTTCCATTTGTTGATTCACTGTAAACTTCTGCCTTTCTATTTCAGTACTCCTTTTAGGTTCGTCTTCTACTTCGTATGGTTCAGGAGAATGTTCTATCAGTTTTTAACTGTTAAAATTACTATTGGCAGTGTATTGTTTGGAAAAAAAAAGGGTAAAAAGCAGAATTACTCTTGGTAATGTATTGCTTTATAAATAAATTACTTATCAGGTTTGCAAGTTGTTATTATGTTTATTTTATAGTTTGATTGATTTATTTGCTTACATCTTACTTTTGATATACTGTTTTAGAGGAAGCTGATCGAGTTGAGTCAAGCTGGTCTTCTTCAATAGACAATGTGGAATATATTGATCCATTATTGTATTGTGAATTTATTAGTTTGTTAATTGTTAGGTATAAATAGAGCACGATTGGAGTGGATAGAACAAAAATGAAGATATATCTACATATTTACATTTATGGTTGTACTAAAGAGACACTGAATGTAATTCTGCAGTTATTCATGATACCTGTGAAAAATACTTTCACTGATGCATTTTTATGGTATTTTGCTTAGAAACGTCTTATCTTTCATCATACAATTTTCAGTTACAGTTTGTTTTGGGTGTGTGTGTGTGTTGGGGTGGGGGTGGCGCTCAAGTTACCTGAATTTGAAACTTCCCAAGTTGGTGACACCACATGGTTGCTTACTTGATGCTCTTTCTATGGTTATGATATATATTGTTTTTTCTTGGCTACTTTATACCAATAATTATGTATGTCTGAATCTTTGTGCCACTTTAAGGGAAGAGTTCACAGATCCCCCAGTTCCTACTGGAAGAAAATATGGAGCCCATACTTTGTACTCAACCAAGGAGATTTGCTGTTGTAGCTGTTGCAAGCATGGTAGCAAGGGCTCGTAATTGTGAAGTGGGTGGAGAGGTTGGGTACCACATTGGCCATTCAAGGCTCTTCTCGGCTAGGTAGGCTTATGATTAATGTCTCTTCAATGCACTCTTTCTGTCAATCCAAATCCTCTTCATAAGAAAGGGCTTCTTTTGGACACCCTGGTGAGCATACCCCCCCTCTATTGTGTTGCAAATGGGGATCTGAGAATTGAGCCCTAAGAATAAAAGGATAGAAGCTTGTAAGTTCTACTGATTCCAAGACTTAGGAAGTGTTTATTATTAGTGGTCCACCTTAAGAACAAATGGATAGAAGCTTGTATGTAATTTGTCATTTGCATTTATGTATTTGGAGTGCTAAGACTTCGAAAATCAAATTCTGGCTGGAGCTTTTAAGTTCCTTGTGTTGGCTGCCAGATGATTTGTTTTCTTTGGGCTAATATATGGTATGTCACAATTTCTTCTAAAGGGCCCGACCTGGCCTGGAATTTACTAGCAATGTTAACTCTTACTATCTCACCAATAAACCTATTTGGGGAAGTTTAAACAGAGTCTTGGAAAAATGAATTTTAGAAAAAAGTTCTTTGCATATTGATTTAATGAGAATTTATTTTGTGAAATTAGTTGCTCAATTCTATTCGTGTCTAAAAATCCCCCCCCCCCCCCCCCCCCAAAAAAAAAAAAAAGAGAGAAAATTATACTAAATGTTGAAAAAATCACCCTGAAATGTTTTTCCCCCTTGTATATATGGATATATATAGATTTCGGAGAAAACAGACCCATTTGTTGCCCTCAAAGCTCCCAAAGCTGGAATTTGAAATGCAACACTATTTTTAACTTCTCGTATCTCTATCAATGTCCTGTAGTGTTAGAAGACTTCGTTTGGTTGATTTGACATCTTGATTCTCACTGGGTTGTACCTTTCCATTGCACATCATGGGTGCGAGGCCTGACACCTAACGTATGAAGGGTATTGGGGGAGCACTCGATTTGTTACTTTTGTTTTTTAAACTGTCTCCCTCTCTAGCGTGTGATACTGCCTGACAGCTTGAAGATGAACAACACTCTTTCGCCTTTTGTGTATATTGCAAGAGCTTATTCGACATAAAAAAAAGCGCACACACACACACACACTCTATCTCTCTCTCTCACATATACCTGACATTTCCTCTGGGTGTGGAGGTGATGTGGGAAGGGAATGCTCTAGCTTAATTTTTGGCTATGAGTTTGAGGTTTATTGTGTCACATCCCAAGTAAAGAGCTTGCTACACTATCGCATAATATATACCATTGAAGTCCATCGATCTGCAGCAAAATTTTACCTCTTATAATTATTTTCCTGCCCAGAATAGGGGTTAAACTCTCGGTAATATGTAGACTTGATCTTCCTGGTAGATCAACATTCCCTTAGATTTGCACAATAAGTGATAGACATTACCGTACCTGCATTTTGTTTGGTTACAAAAATCTTTGAAGTGACTGAAGATTTTCATGCCCTCTTCTATAATTTGCCACTTTATTTAACTTACTAAGTTAATTCAACTTGAGCCATTTTTAAATGTCTTATTCTTTTCAAAGCAACTTTTCCAGTTTGACTTTTTGGTTCCTATGTTCTTGTGTTGGTGCCTATTTATCAGTATTTATTTCTCATTATCTGTGTCATTCGGTTCAGCCGCAGGTCACTGACAGCAGGGCCCTTGCGTTTATACCTCCATTTATCAGTCATTATTTGTATGATTCTGTTCAGAAACTTATTATTAACTGAAAAGATCAAATTTCTCTGTCAGGTCCAAGATTGTTTTCAAAACGGCTGGGGTTTTGTTGGATGAAATGCGAGAGAAAGGGTTAAATGCACTTAAATACAAAGTCATTGTTCTTGATGAAGTGCATGAAAGATCCGTGGAGTCTGATCTTGTTCTTGTTTGCATTAAGCAATTTTTACTCAGAAACAAAAGCTTAAGGTTTTCCGTCTTTGACTTTTGAACTTCTTCCATGTCTCTACACATAGTATGCAGCATGCTAATGATCATGGTATGATTGGCTCCACTAGAGGGTCTAACCACATATGTGATGTTCTAGGGTGGTTTTGATGTCTGCTACTGCGGATATTTCAAGATATCGTGAATACTTCAACGATCTTGGTAGGGGTGAAAGAGTAGAAGTGTTGGCAATCCCCAGCACTGGGAAGAACACCATATATCAAAGAGAAGTGTTGTATCTTGAACAGGTAATACATGATAACAGCATTTACTGGTTATCTTTGATTTGTGCATGCGTGTGCGTTTCATTTGAATGCATTTATATGTGATCATTTGCTTTTAAAATGAACAAAAGCCCTTTTTGATTTGAGTCAGCTGGATGCTTTGCCCATTCCGCATCAGCAGCCTTACTGCTGAATTTGTTACTCTCTGATTTGCTCGACTTGTTTCTATCACTGAAAAACATTCACATGCCTCTTAGAATTTCATTTGTCGAAGAAAATTAGCTTGGTTTAGCTCAAATGCTCTCATATCAACGAATTGGTCGCTCGTTTAAGTTTAAGGACAATATTACCATACTGAAAACAACATAAACACATGTACATGTTTTTTGACAGCCAGGTTTTCCTTGTTATTTTGTAGAAGTGTGTATGTGACTGGCCTTCGAATTTGTATACTCTTTATCACTAGAAAAAGAATGCCCATGGGGTTTCTATTGCTAGTGAACTGCCAAATTTGGTCGTGAAATATGTGACAAACAGAATAAATTGGAAAATTTTAATTTATGCTCTTATTTACTGCTAGATTTTGTTTAATAGGTGAGCAAACTTCTTGGAATGAACAGTGAGAATCTTTCTTTGGATTACTGCTCTGGACCAAGCCCAAAAATGGCCAAAGCTGAATTCAAGCCTGAAGTACACAAGCTTATCCATGATTTGGTGTTACATATTCACAAAAATGAACCAGATATTGAGAAGAGCATTTTGGTCTTCCTCCCGACATACTATGCATTGGAGCAGCAGTGGTTCCTCTTGAAGCCTTTCAGTGAGTCTTTCAAAGTTCACATATTGCATCGGAGTATTGACACTGATCAAGCACTCAGAGCAATGAGAATCTGGAAGTCCCATCGTAAGGTAATGTCTTTTGTGTTTCTATCTTTAGCTTGTGGTCCTGCTTCATGTGCATGTGGATGGTGGATGATCATAAACAGATTGGCCTGGTGAAAAGCCAAGCGGAATTGGTTTCCTCCATCGTATTTTATCTGTCTTGCTGGTTTTGAATTCAAGCTGAAACATCATTTCTAGTGCAGGTAATACTAGCCACGAACATTGCAGAATCTTCTGTCACAATACCCAAAGTAGGGTATGTCATAGATTCATGTCGTTCTTTGCAAGTTTTTTGGGACAATAATCGAAAAACAGATTCAGCAGAGCTTGTTTGGGTTTCAAAATCACAGGTATAGTGACTTTTGGATCATTTTCGTTCTTGTCTGGTGAGGTTTCATGCTTCTTTTCATTATATGCCACAGGCTGAACAACGTAAGGGGAGAACTGGTCGGACTTGTGATGGTCATGTATATCGCTTGGTAACTGGGTCATTCTACGGCCAACTGGATGATTATGAATCCCCTGCAATACTAAAGTTATCATTACGGCAGCAAGTGCTTCACTTATGTTGTGCTGAATCTAAAGCTATTAATGAACCGAAAGGTGATTTGTTATTATTACCTACCGTGTGTTCTTTATCTTAGAGATTAATGGAATCTGATGTGAACCTTTGTGCTGGAGTTGCTCTCTGTCTATTCAGATAGGTGGTACCCTATTGGAGTTTTTTTTTTCTTTAAATTGACTTCAATGACATGCCAAACAGTCAGAGTGAAATGGCAGGGGGATTTCGTCTTGCATTGAATAATTTGAAAGTTTGCTAATCTGCATGGATACTGAATCTCGTTCTCTGGAATCCATTTGCCATGCAACAATATATGTAAAATTTCACTTGGAATTAGGGATTGCTGCACAAGATAAAGACACTTCTTTCCCCTTGAAGCAGAATGTCCTTGGTGATCTGCTTCATCAGTAAGGTCATTTACATCTATAACCACTTCAGAAAAGCTTCTGGAAACAGACTTCTGTCTATATCTACCTCTTATCAAGATTTACGGTAATGAAATCAAGAGTTTCATGACACTACTTTTCTTAGTCTGGGCTTGCCAAGCAATGCTGTTGAAAAGTACTTTACAATTGTTTTGGTTGTTTACATTTTAAATTCCATGGATATCCGTTTTCAAATCAATTTCAACTAAACAAAAGAATGTCCATTTTAAATTGTAGTTGCCAGATAGGTCCTCAAATAGTATATATGAGGTCATATGAAACTAAAATCAGAGAATTCTATTTCTATTTATTAATTAGATAATGTCATATGATATTTGGTTGTAAAGAGGTTTACCATCCATTCGCCTAGTCAATATGTCTTGTGGCCATCGTTGATTTGTCATGATGACTGTTAATATGTGTCAGTTTGGTCAACTGGAAAATGTGCTTGTTTGCCTATTATCTCTGTCCTGCCCTGCAAAAGGGGAATAAAGTAGGATATTGATTCCTATACCTTTCATTTTAGCACTGTTACAGAAGGCCATGGATCCTCCAGACCCCACTGTTGTTGAGGATGCACTAGATTTGCTGGTTCACTTATGTGCATTGGAGAAGGCATCTTCGAGGGGTCGTCATGAGCCTACCTTTCATGGACGCTTGCTGGCTAGCTTCTCTCTATCATTTGATGCATCTGTCCTTATTCTCAAGTTTGGCCAAATTGGAATGCTACGTGAAGGCATTTTATTAGGTACATTGATGGATCTACAACCTCTACCCATTCTGCGTCCTTTTGGTCAAGAAAACCAGGTACTTTTGGTCTTGGTTTCCAATTCTAGTTTATCCTCTCAATTTCTGATTTGCTGAATTGATCACATTATTTGCTTAGGTCATGGAGTACACAGATAGTTATTATAATGGAAATAGTAAGAATACGGGGCTAGGTAGAAAGGAGGTCTTATACATGGGAAACTTCTGCGCATTTCAGTTTTGGCAACATGCTTTCAAGGTAAGCTGTGCTCATTTCTGTGCTTTGTTGGATATCTGATAATTGGCATTAGTTTCTGCTACCACCTTAATCATGCTGTCTATAGGACAAGTGGCGGCTTGAAGGACTCAAAAACATCTGTAAGCCTGATGAGGGGGAAGATACAAAAATTCTGCTTCCCAAGACTGAGGAAGAATGGTGCTCACTTCATGAACTTGTCCTACCTGCCCTCCAACAAGCTACTGAAACATGTATGACTTCTTGAGCTCTAATACATCTGAGTTTTTGTTTGCTTTGTCCTGAGTACGTTGTTTGCAGATGATGAGGTTCTTAATTCTCTGCATCGCTTTCGGCCCAAGTTTTTGGCTTTCAATAGTTCTCCATTCCATTATGATCATTACGGCTTTCAGCATACATGTCATCTTGCATGCGTGGAGAATAAGGATGCTGATGCTTTAGCTGTGAAGGAAGAAGACTCTGAGCATGATAATGAATCAAGGAGATGTGTTGCTGTACCCTTTATTGCAACCCCCGACTTACAGACAGATGCAGTGGCAAGAAACTTTGCATTGGTAGTCAAACAGGTACCAAATTTGGTTTTACATATTCAGTTTCTTCTGACATTAAAGTGATGCTTCATTTTAATTTCCATGTGAATAGATGCGAATTCAGCTTACTGAGGATGTATCAAGAGAGCAGGTTACATATGCGAATGATGATGGACATTATGCTGCTGGGGTTGCAGCACTGTGTAGATATTTCGTAAATGGTCTGTGCAACAGGGGTAGCCAATGCTTGTTTTCTCATTCACTCCAAGCAAAGAGACCTGTTTGCAAGTTCTTTTTCTCTTTGCAGGTATATGTTTCTTTTTTTTTTCCAGCATTTTTCTTAAATTTTAATTTTTTCCTACTCTGTTAACGAAACAACTTAGGGACTTTTGGTTAGTGCTTTATCCAATTCCTAGTGTTTCTGAACTTTAAATATGTTTAATTGGTATTCGGGCGAAAATGAAAATATGTGGATTATTTTGGTGAAAGGTCGACTTATATGTGTGAAAATAGAAATGTATTTGGTTTGTGATCTTTTCTGTCTTTTCTGAATATATATATATATATATATATATTGGTTAGTTAATCTGTAGGTGATTTTACAGACGCAAAAATATAGTAGCATAGGTGTGGCAAGGTTGAAAATAAAAGAGTGGTCTTCTCATGTAAAAAGTGGTTACACAACTGGTTTCTTGAAGTGAAATGGTTGAAAAATTGGAGAAAGTGGTTTGAACTTTGATTACATGAAAGGGGCCTTGGTTTCCGAAAATGTCACTGGGACTAGTGTTTTATAACTGCAACTACCAGCAGCCTGCAAATTACATATCTGGTACGTGGTCCTAGTTTGGTTCACCATTGCTGAACAGTATGAAGAAAAGCATTTTTCTTTATGTGGTTTTATAGGAAACCATGGAAGGAATATGCATACAAATTTAACTGTGAGAGACATTTATCATTTTATGAATCTATTTCATTCTATTCTCAGTGATGGTCATCTGAGCTCAACATTTAAGATTGATGCTTATTCTGTCAAGAAGGAAATGTAACGGAATTTGATTTCCACTGCTTTTCCTTTTCACTTTCATCAGTAAATTCCTAGATCCAATCCACAGATAAACTGAAATGCAAATTGTTGGGATTTATAGCATTTTAGCAGCAGGAATTTATGGAGTTAAAAAAGTTGACTTATTGGTTCTCTGCAGCCTAGCAGGAACTTCGTCTTGAACTAGATTATGGAACATGAAACCTAATTAATTGATACACTAACTTCACGTCACGAGTCTTAGCTTCTGTAGAGAAGTCTACCTTGGTAGCAAGAAGGTCATTCAATTGACATATGAAAGAAACTTTCACTTTTCCCAACCTCAAATCTCATGCAGCAATCTCTAGTTTCTGCAAAGATTTCTACGATTCTACCCATTTCCCACATCGAATGTATGGGCATTAGATGTGGGGTTTATATGGCCTTTGGGCTCCCCAACCTCACAAGCTGGCTTTTGGGGTGTGGCTCTCCCGAAGGTCATGACAACTCGGTATCTGAGCAAAACTACCCTCTCAGTTGCAATCGTGCGGCACGGGTTGTGATGCTGGCATTGCATTTTTTGCCCGGGGCTTAGTTCAGCTAGTGGAAAGCCACCCGGCGTGAACGCAGAGGGTGCGGAGCGTGGTGGAGTGTAATGATCCTAGTTGGTTCTCACTAATAGTATGGGATCACAGTGAGTTAAACCTCTGGTCAAAGCCAGTGCTGACAAAGAACTTTCTTGTGTACAATGCTAAGTCCTAGACGATGCATTGCTTTTGAATTTCCTTGGAGTCCTAATCAGACAACAAATTTGCTTCTCACTTCCCACTTTATTTCAGAAGATTATTGCTGTTTCTGGACACTGATTAAAATCTATTTCTCCTCCGATGTTAAATTTAATTAGTTGCATGTATTTGCAGGGATGCCGCAATGGAGAATCATGCTTCTTTTCTCATGACTCCGATTCATCAGCAATATCAGTTAGTGAACCAAGTCCGTGTTTCCGAGAAGATGCAGACATCAATTCAGAATCTCTTCTGCATTTATTTCCTGCTCCGTCAGATGGATATGTGCTATTGTTGGATGACACAGATCTTCATTTTTCGTCACATCTCGCTCGTCAATTCGACCCTTCCTGTATCATTTCCACCACATCTCAAACAAAATCCCTCACTCTTGATCCTTCACTTATAGGTATTTCGATTCTGTGTGGTCTTAGCCACCCATACGAAACAATCATGTCCAAGGATGAGGACAATATGGTCCTATGGCATGCGATCAAATGTGTATTATGGTTTCCTAGATTTGATCTCGAATACAAGGAAGAACAACAAATGAGGTTGGTGCAGACTTTCTTCAGTTGTCTAGCTGTCCGGTTATTGGCAGAGTCTCTGTGCGGAGTACCAGTTATCCTAACCATGAACAACATTCGATTTTCTCAGTTACAGGTAATGTGAGAAGGATGTCAAACTCTGGCTTCTAAATTTCCTTTGAGATGAACGTTACACCATAGTCGAACCTTCATTTTGGACCTCGCGTATCCCTTAAAATTCTATACTATGTATAAAGTAACGGGGTACTAGAAGACCTACCTTTTGTTGTGTTCTGTATGCATGGACAACATTAACCCTAAGAGAAAGTGGAATTCCGAGGTGGTTTTATCCCCTCATTTCTCATGCATTTCTCCCACTATATTATTTACTTTCTCTCCTCTCCCAACTTCATTCTCTTGAATTTTTCCTTCAAACCGTTCATTTCATTTAATATATCCAAACAACTATATATATTTAAATAATTGATAGAACACATTACCACAAAAAAAAATAAATGAATACCTACTCATCGAAGTTTCCTCCCAACGCTAGTATCTAAAGACACGATGTCAAGTAAGAATGAGTTTCCAGCCAGTGTTGGTAATACTTCATCCTGTCAGTTGTGTTTTCCATCATTTTTAGTATGCTGTTATTTATTTCTATATGCAAAATAAAATGTCTCGCTTTTTTACCCAAATATACTTGTCACATATTTTGGTCTCTTTTATGTTTGAGATGGATATTTGTTTTTTATTATTTTCAATGTTGTATCAGGTGGAAAAATTGGCCAGGAGTAGCTTTTTCTTTCTTAACTCATCATTTCCGTATGACGAATCAAGCTTTGGGAAGTTGTTTGATGACTTGACTACCAAGAAGCCAATGTTGGTCGCAATGCCTGTTTCGTATGTTTTCTATCTGCATCTCCCAGGTGACTTTCACTATGATGCTTCTACGACATTCAGAAACCATTTTCAGTCGTAGTTGATATGTCCTTAGGATCACATCGAAGTTTGCTTTGGAAACCTCAGCAGTATGCGAAGTGTATGAATTAATTAATGCGCTCCATCCTAATGGTATAGTTTCAAAGCCCATGTCGTAAAATATTAACAAGTGAACTTACTGTATTTTGGTTATCCCTGGGGAGAAGTAAGAGGGTGTTTTTGTCAAGTACAAGGTGGTTATTTCCTGTTATTTAAGCTCTATGTAATGTGCTATTGTGTTTTACTTGTTTGATGACCTGCAACTGTGGCTAAAATGTAACACGAGGATACTCTCATCATGTTGGGAGAGAAAACTGCCTGAAGATTCAACTTGTGGTGAGAAAAGGTCAGTGTTTGTGTGTTGAAGTGAAAGAACATTAATTTGTTCACCCATTTTAGTTCATATCGATAGCATTGCATCTCTATGCAGGTTCTTTAGATGCTATCTAGTGAGTCCCCCAACAGATGTGTTACCTAGTGGATTGAGTATGATCATTAGATCATATAATACTTTCGTTTTCAAAATACTTTTTGATATCATCATATTTAAATTTAATGATTAAAAATACCAATTGGGCAGTGTCCTTTTGGGTAGCATAAAACAATTCCTTTATATGCAGGCGGACGAGGATATTCACACAGAAGGATTCAATAATTTTAATTTAGGTGGCAGATTAGGTTTTCACAAAAAAAAAAAAAAAAGCTATATATATATATATATATATAGTAGTGAAAGTTATGACCCAAACATGGAGTCAAAGAAGTCACGATCTTGTTATCTTCCCAACAAAGGTGTTAGCTTAATTCTATTTGTACCAAAAACTGTAGGGTTGTCAATGGATCGGATTTTAATTTGAATTCGACTCAAGTCTGATTTGAATTTTAGTGTATTTAATCGAGTAAAATATTTAATGGATTAAATTCGATAATAAATATTTGTGATTCGAAATACATAGATTGAATTTGGAATCAAGTAGTTTGATTCGTTAAAGGTCCGAATTTGAATTTTTATAATATATGTTATTAAATTAATATATTATTATACATAATATGATAGTAGCAAAGATTAGGGATGGAGTTAGGAATTCGATTGGGGTGGGGGGGCCAACTTTTTCGAGATCATTGAGTTTTAAAATGTATAAATACAAAGGTTATATATAATATTAACATATAAAATAACAAAAGTTATCATATTTTTGTGTATATGACCAATTAAAAGTGATATAGTCAAAATAATATCAAAAAAATGATATTAAAAAAATAACAAGTTATTCTCTATTTTAAAATAAAAAAATATAGTGGATAATGAATTTCTTTAAAAAAATATTTAATAAATAAAATTTTAAAATATTTTCTACTTTCTTTAATTTTATTTGTCATTATAAATTCTTCAATATTATTTATTGAAATCGGATCGGATCGAATCTTTTTCTGGGATCTCGAATCGGATTCGGATTCAGAATAATGAATGAAGATCCTATAAAATTTCGAGCCGGATTTGATTGTTGGTACTTGTAATCAAATTTGAATTCGAATCGCATTGATTTGCTCCAAATTCGACCCATTGACAATCGTACCGAAAAGTATAGAAATCCATAGATAAGATCCTATTTGGCCCATTAGAGATTTATTCATGGCGACGGATAAAGCATGGATCATTTCATTATGTTCCATTTCTTTGCGCAACCCCACCTTAGTGGTCTCGTGTCGCACCGATATTTTTCCTCATTGATTCGGTAAAGGCCTTCTCCTTGTCTTGATTCATTCTTTATATGAAAGTAAGTCACACACAATCATATTACATCATTATTAGTGGTGGCAAAATGGGCTCAAACTCATGGGTTTAACCCAATTCAATTGGTTTTGAGTTGGGTTGGGTTTAAAAAATTTATAATGGGTTGGGTTGGGTTTGGTTCCAATTGGGTTAAGATGGTTTTGGGTTTATATTGGGTTTAAAATAGGTTCAAATGGGTTTGGAATGTGTGAATTTATAATTTGTAATTACTTTCATTATCATCACTCACACACACACACACTGCACACACATTTTCACACACACACACACAGTGTGTGAAACACACAGTTTCACACAGACACACGCACTGCACACACACACACACACAGTGTGTGAAACTGTGTGTGCAGAGTGTGTGAAACTGTGTGTGCAGTGCGTGTGTGTGTTACACAGTTTCACACACACACACGCACTGCACACACAGTTTCACACACTGTGTGTGCAGTGTGTGTGTGTGCAGTTTCACACAGTGTGTGCGTGTGTGTGTGTGTGTGTGTGTGTATGAAACTGTGTGTGTGTGTGTGTGTGTGAAACTGTGTGTGTGCAGTGTGTGTATGTGTGTGTGTGAAACTCTGTGTGTGTGCAGTGTGTGTGTGTGTGCAGTGTGAAACTGTGTGTGTGTGTGTGTGTGCAGTGTGAAACTGTGTGTGTGTGTGTGTGCAGTGTGTGTGTGTGTGTGAAACTGTGTGTGTGCAGTGTGAAACTGTGTGTGTGTGTGTGTGAAACTGTGTGTGTGTGAAACTTTTTGATTTTTTAACTTATCAAATAATGAAATAAAAATTTGAATTGATGATAGGAATCGATTTAAATTGGTAGCTAAAAATTTTTACATTTTTCAAAGTAGTAGCAATAATAATAATAATAATAATAATAATAATAAAGTAAATAATGATAGATACAATCTTCCAACTATAATAAATACATATTTTTTTATTTTGAAATTTGGATCCATTTGGGTTCAACCCAACCCAACCCAGACCCAACCCATCTTGAACCCATATACTTGAACCCATTTTGTACCCAACCCATTTCAAACCCAATCCATATAAACCCAACCCAAACCCAACCCAACCCGCCCATTTGCCATCCATAATCATTATAACACCTCGTTCGTTTTTTGATCAAGATTTTTAATGATTCAGCCCCCCATCAGTTGAGTACCCGTTTTGTCATTGCTAAAATTAGCTGGCCGGCTTGTACTCAAAGTGTAATCTTCGTTCCTTCCCTAAAAGATTAATCTTATTTAAAAAAAAAAATTCAGAAAGAAGAGAGAGAGAGAGAGAGAGAGAGAGGAGTAAAAACTTTAGTTCTTGATTTGAAATAAGGGAGAGGGGGGAAAAAGAAAATGAGACTGTTCGATTTGTTGGTTTTATCTTTTAATTATCTCATTTGAATCTTGTATGTATGGTAATCTCAACCTCTTCGATCATGATTTCTATTGATTTCTACTCTAGCATCTTACAATTATTATTGTTTGTCAATTTTAAAATTCCAAAAATTTATGGCAATCATACATTTATGAAAATTATCTACCACATTCACGGGGTCAACGTTTCAAAAACAATCCTATAGCATCACAATCACAAATACCAAATTGAATTTATCATATGCCATTGATTGTCCCTATCAGAGTCCTAATTTCAAATTACATAGCCATTTAAATCACCTCAATTCTAAGTGCCCAAATCCACTGTTTCCATGAATACAATTGTCATGAATCCCTACGCTACACATCTACCCTTAGTCATCCACCACCATCAGTCCTCACATCTTCAATATGCATCAGTTTAAAGTGAGCCTTTATGTTGTATCACCGTTTTTTCTGAAGATGTATCGCCATATTAAATTTATTAGGGACTCCCTTAGTTTGAATTTTTCTAAAGCTTTTTATGAAGATGTATCGCCATATTAAATTTATTAGGACTCCCTTAGTTTGAATTTTCTAAACATTATTTTGACCTATACGGTAATAAGAGGCTTTCACAAGGTAAGTTAAAATCATCTTCTTAAATTATTTGGTTACTATGACTAATTTTTGGCAGAACTATAAAAATATCATTTTTAACCATCAATGGCTTAGTAAAAACAGATCTTTAGAAATTAATATACATACATGTTAAACACCGCGGGGTGTTTTGAAAATTCAATATATTGACGTAGTGGTAAGGAGGAGACCTATTAACTCAATTTGATTATTCTTTGCTGCTAAACATATCAATCATGAATTATCTTCTTATGAGACAAATCTTTTCAAAAGACTTTCAAAAAACAAGCAACCCCTTGTCTCACTACTAATTGGTGATCAAAGAGGCGCGGCTTTGATTCTCATGCTTGCGAGCCTTATTTTTGTTGATTCACTACTAACAAGAGATCACTACTAATAGCATTGTAGTTTGTTCTTGTACAGTATCGTAGTTTTTTAACTCCATATCTAATATTTGCTATTATTTTTTGATTAATTCAAGACAAGGCATGCATCTAATTAAATAATAAAGATTTAATTATCTATACTATTATAAAAAGAAAGTCATTTTTATCTCATATATGACGGTTATTTATGTGATTTTACAAAATATGCCCTTCAATTTTATGTGGAATAAATAAAGATATGTAAAATTGTGGCTAAAATTGAAAATTCACATGAAATCGATTCAATTCGGATATCAAATTTTGATGTGCTAATTTTATCCTTTTAATTAGTAAACACATACAATAAATAAGTAAATAAAAAGATCAATATTGTAATATGACATCCAATTTAAAAAACCCATATTTTCAGCCCACAAACCACTTTATCTAATTACAATCATTGGTTTTTTTTTTTTTTTGTGTTTATTTTTATCATGTACTTTTATTTCATATAATTATTTTATTTTTAAATTATTATAATTTAATGAATTTTTTCAAATAATTCTTAAAAAAGTATTCTTATAAAAAAATTTAATAATATATTTTATTTTCATCCAAAAAAAAATTTAAGTACCAAATTGAAATATATATTTTTTATATTTTGTACATACATCAAGTATGCAGTGCTTGTTAGTAAAAGAAAAAAGTCGCCATTTCCTAAGTATGGTTGGAGAACAAAAGCATCACTTGGAACTGGTACATGCGGGCATTTGCAGACAAACAATTTCTTTGTATTATTTGGAGATATAATAGTATCATTTTCATATGGGTCACATTCAAATGAGTTGAAATATATTGCATTCCTAGAATATAAAAAAAATCATGACTACCAATACTGTGGACTCCCACTAAATCGATAGAAATATATTTACTATATAAATGACCAGTTCTTTTTCTTAAAAGGAAATTATGAAAATGCAATTCTTCATTTCTTCTTCTCTTTGGCAAAATAATAAATAGGAAACCACGTTCTCACATTACATTATACATCTTTCCTTTCAGCCAGATTCTCATTTCCCAACAGCTCGAGCGTCTTCAGTGGAAATTTTTGTATGGATTGGATGTATGAGCTTTATTTATGTATGTTATAATTTAAATTCAGTCATATTTTATATATATTTTATAAAATATTTAATATATAATACGTTGTTAAATTTAAATCGCATTGATGTTACCCGGTCGAGAAAGAAAAATCCATAATCAATTCACCATTCCCACTGTACAACAGACACACAGCCCCGCCCCCGCCCCCAACCTCACTGAAATATCTTCCAAAATACCTTAGGAATTAACCCAAAATCAATCAATCCTTCAAATTTTCACACGCAAAAACAAGAAACACACAGGCGATCGATCGCATATTGTCATCCCACGATTCCACACACTACAATGCCATGTCCCGCGCCATAGAATCATGCGCCTACCAGCTCCTCAGCTGGAGGCCTTTCGGCAAAACCCTAGACTCCGATTCGCCCAAGCCCTACAATGGCCCCCACAGCAAGCGCCCATGCCGGGCGGACCGGGCCACCTCTTCCTTCTCCATAGACGCCATCCTCGACATGTCCAAGCTCAGCCTCTTCGACGACGACAGGACCCCTCTCCCTATCCGCCGCCCGCAAGCGTTGGTTCGCCCGTAAGCGCCGCCGCCGTGGTGGGTCGAGGTCGGTGTCCGGCCGGAGCTCGGATCGGAGGGGATGCTCCGTCGGCGCCTCCGCGGCGAACGGGACTTGTTCCGATTTCCCGATGGTGGCCGGGGGTACGGATTCGAGCGGGGAGCTGTTTGGGGATCCCAATTGGGCCTCCGATGTGAGCGATCGGAATTCGAGGAGGGAGAGGGAGGGGAGTGGGGGCGGGGGTGGGGAGAGGGAGGGTAGTGGGGGCGGGTATGGGCAGTTTGGTAATTGTGATAGTCTGGGGAATGAGTCGGGGTACGGGAGTGAGCCTGGGTATCGAGGCGATGCTGAGCTTGGGTATGATGATGAGGAAGAGGATGATCCTAGGGTCTTGTTTTGGGGGGATGAGCTTGGAGGTATGTTTTCTGATCTGAAATTTTGTTCCTTTTTCTGTATTGATTGTGATTCGAATTGATTCGTTACTCATTTGCTGGCATGTGGGTTTCTTGTTTGTTGCCCGGATTATGTTCGTAATTGGTGTCTCTGAGCATCAAATTTGATCCCTGAGAATGAAAACATTGACTTTTAGACAGGTTTTTCAAGATGTGAACTTTCGCATGCCTAGTTTTCAAAGTGAATTTGCGACATAAAGGATTGTGAAGGCTGCCAAAGATGCAGCAGCTAGCTCTATTTATCCCCTGATAAGAAATAAGGATTTCAAAGATGTCTGTGCTTATAATGAGATGGAATTCATTACCCGTTGTCGTTTTTCTTTTTTGTTGATGTCCCACTTGGTGGATCCTGAGCTTTTCCTAGTTTTCCATGATATTACAAAAAGCTCCCGTAGAAGTTTGTTTGATTTGTGATTGCCATTTTGACGGTCAAAGAATGATACGCGACATAGTTCTGTTTTCTTACCCCTTCGTTTTCCTTATCTTTTCTTGATTGTGTTTGTTTCTTTGCTATGGCGTATTGGAAATAAATTGCGATCATGGGACGTTACGTAACTGGGTATACGCCCAAATACACTGGCTATTGTTCGATCAAGTATGATAATGCCAGCATCTCATTTAGTTGCATAATCATACTCTCATTTAATGATTTATAACACATTCGGGTATATACACATTTGAGTAGCATCAGAGTCGGGTAAATTGCTATACTTATTTATGCTGTTTTACTGCCTGTGTTGCAGCAGATGGTGCTTCAAAGTTGGAAAGAGTGGGTGAAAACTCGCTGCAGAAAGCTCACCACCGGTGCCGTCGTAAAAAGCATGATCTCCGAATGGTTGATGCCCTAAGTTAGTCCCACTTAATGCTAATATATATGGAGCTTCGCAGTCTATCGGCTACTCTTCATCTTGCTTTGGAAATGGTTTTGTCAGATTTTCTCTGTCAAGATTCTCGCATTTTCAAGTGGTTGGGATGAGCATTTTTGAGAAATAAAATGTTGATTCTAACAAAAAACACATTCAATGTGGTAGTATTTTAGGGTTATTTATGTAGATAAATCTCCATGTATTACCAAAAAAAAAAAAAAAAAAGAAAGAAGAAGAATGTATTACCCCCCAAGTTTGCGGCTGATTGTGTTCTTGGCGATTTATATTTTCATGAAAAACCGAATATCTATGAATTGTGGAGGTATTTTTCCAGATTTTCTTGGTTTGGTTTATACTATTTAATCCTATTCAGCAGATGCTCCAGCTATAATATATATATATATGTATTATATTATAGCCATAGAGAGAGAGAGAGAGAGAGAGAGAGAGAGGTTATTGAAGAAAGCAAGCTCAGTTTTGTATTATCGAATGAATATTCAATATCAGTTTATAACTTTTTAGTTGAAGTGGCATCGTATTTCTTCCATTGTATGAGAATTTTGAAGTTAAATTTTAAGTTCTTTGTTTGAACGGCAGTACCTTCTATCTACTATGGAAAAAAAAATTCTTTAATTTAAGTGAAATTATCCATTTCTTTTATTGTGGAATTGGTTTGAGTTGAAATTCAGAACCTCGATTTCCGAGTAAAAAGAAATGTACGATCAATATTTTTGCTAGTACAACCGGACTAACTTGCTTTAAATAAAGCATGCTTTTTCAATACATAAAACAATCAATATTTTAATTGACTATCAAAAACCACATATATATATATATATATTTTAAAAATTAATAAAAAAAATTCTAAATAATTGTTCTCTAACTGAGTTGCGCGTAACCTAGACTAGACACCAGCGAACGAGTAGTTAATTAGGCAGTAAACCTATAACGACGTCGTCCTGGGAGAGAATGGCGAGTGAAGCGCTAAGGGCATACAGAGCGGTGCTGAGAGCGACACGGCGGACTTTCGCCGGCGACACCCTAATGCTCCGGGAGTCCGCCGCCGAAGCCCGGAAGAAATTCGAGGAGAACCGTCATGTGACCTCCCCCGCTGAACTCAACCGCCTTCTCGAGGAGGCGCGTGAGGCCTCCCACTTCATCTCCACCATGATCGTTCAAGCCAAGCTCAACGACCGCGGCGGTTACGGTAAGACTCTATAATCCATTCCTCCGGCCAATAACTCAATGCCACTTAGTTTGAGTGGCTCTTTCTTATGATTCCGTTATGCGCGCCATCTGTTTGTGAAATTGCCTATGAAGTTTGGTTGGAATGTTGTGGTAGCTAACCCAACGTGCAATAGCTCTTTGGTATGTTTTCTGCAAGCGATGTTCTTAGTTTGTTCCAAAATGGTTGTTTGGCTCTGTTGTTTCACTAACTGCGATGTTGTAAGTCCTTTTGTTTTCATCTAATCTGACTGGTGCAATTCACAAAAGAATAATCAGAGGAATATCACCAAAAGCTTCGCAAGATTTGAATATGTCTTCTTTATGGACGTCCATTATAATCAAAATTTGCTGTGTGGACATTGATTGGATGTTATCAATAAGCAAGTTAGGTTGGAAAGGATCACAGAGAGAAGCAGCTTTTGAGGTTTCTACATTTCTTGAACGATCCCCTTTCCGAGGCTCTCTGTTGATCGTGCTTTGCACTGTGTTCACATGGTCTTCACTGAATATTTTTTACAAGAAAAAATGATGCTAGAAGCACTTCTGTGCTATGGTTAGATTATCACTTTGCTGGGAGCCGTTCTAACTTATCTAGATGATAGGATGTAATGCTTGTTTTCATCACAATATTTAATATTGGGTTTTGTTTGTTGAGATACGTGTTTGGAGTTTATCGATGAATTCAAGACAGTACACACACCCTTGCGCGCGCGCACACACACACACATATGTATATATATTTCATGTTATTCTGCCAAATGTTTTACATCAAAAATCGCTGCTGCAGAGGTAAAACCTGGGAAAGAGCATGCTGGAGCAACCCTGGAAATTCCTTCTGAAGAGCTTCTTAAAAAATCTAAATAAAAGGAGCAACGCATCATCTGTGCAATGTTGGATCATTTAGTCTCGACTGGCAAAGTTTTTGAGTGTTTCTTCCTTCTTTCCGGTCCCCTTTCCAAAGCCTTTTGTTCGGATAAAATTGCATCTTTTATTGCTTTGCTTACAGTGCACTGTTGACATCGTATTTTTCTGATCTGACTTGTATTGATTCTCTTTGATAGCAATGAGTTTTCGCTTAATTGCCCTGGCTAATATTGTTTGCCATCTCCATTATCAGTAGAAATAGACGTGGTTTGTATGGATTATTAATGAGAAATATAGCGTTTGATTTCAGTAATATCTGCAAGTTGATCGATCTTGGACCATACTGATATAGTGATATGTAGTATTTTTATTGATGAATGTTCTATTTTTGTTCTTTTTTCTGGTGAGGATTGAAGGGGGTATCGGCTGGAACTGTTTTCCCGGCATCTGAAATCCCTAGTATGGTAGTATACGAAGTTGCATTCAATAACAAGGGAAAATGATTACATACACCCAGTGTGCCAAACACTAGACGGTGTAAATGAAAACATGTCAACATAGTATTGGGCCCACTGCTGACATTTTTTAATCTTACACGTTGGGTGTTCGGCACCAGGTGTATGTAAGCCTTTTCCGATAACAAGAAATCAAATAGAGGGCTCTTAAATAAGCTTGGCAGTTGGGACCACTAGTAAGTAAACTATGAAGGCTCAATTTTCTTTGAATTTTGCATTAAGCTATACTATGATGTCTCCATACTTCGTGATTTTACAATATCACTCTCGGTCTGTTGATTCAGTGTCAATAATTCTTGTAATGAATAAATTTGCAACCACTTTCCAGAAAGCAACAAATTGCGTGGCCCAAAGGTAAAGAAACCACCTAAAAGCATGGCCAGTGCTCATACAGAATTGGCTTGAACAGATTAAACTACAGAAAAATGCGAATGGCAAAAAGTAAAACAAAATGGCCATCCAAAAAGGTCTATAAGAGTGAGTTCCCTCTTTGCAGTATCAGTTTACAATAAGTGTAGAGGAGCAGCAAGTCATACAGAGTTTATCTGTGATTGCATCTAGTCTTCTTCATCATCTTCTTGTTCTTCCTTGTCATCATCTTCTTCCACATCTCCTTCATCTTCTCCTTCCTCATCTTCCTCATTTTGTTGCTCTTCCTTGTTAGTTTTCTGGTTTTTCCCTGATGCACTGTTTCCTGTAATGAACATAACTAGAAAATTGATTATATAAAGGAATATGAATAGAATAATTATATTAACATCATCACTCCGGGCATATATTTAATGCAAATTCTAGTGTACCCGTCATTCATTAGATTCAGCAGTTAATCTAATCTAAAAGTTAAAAGAAAATGAAATTTTGTTACCAAATTCACTGAATATGACTCCGCCAGAGCACAATCCTTCCTCAACTTTGACAAGCTGAAGTGTCATCCTAGGCCCGATCTCTTGGAGCTTGACAGCGCTCTTATTTGATGCTCGATTTACTCTACCAAGATCAGTTGGTAGACTTACAGTTGCAGCTTCA
The DNA here is from genome assembly GCA_026212405.1 of Petrea volubilis. Taxonomy (NCBI): domain Eukaryota; kingdom Viridiplantae; phylum Streptophyta; class Magnoliopsida; order Lamiales; family Verbenaceae; genus Petrea; species Petrea volubilis. Next base: position 21,079 of record JAOWBU010000281.1, read on the forward strand.
TCATCTGCTTCACTTTCCGATCCATAACCAGCCCTGCAGGAAAACAAAATGAAAACACATAAGCAAAATTAACAGGATAATACTGGAAGCATTTTATAAGTGCCAAAGAGGGAGGAGGGGGGACGAAAGAAGAAAACAGTGTAATCAAATGAGAACAATTTAACTTGATAAGCCACCTTTCTCTCAACTCTTCTCTTGTTTTATACATCATTCACAATCTACTAGTTCACTGGAGGAGAAGATTTAACATTCATCATGAAAACTGATATGGTAACTTGATTCCATGTTCTGAAGCTAATTCTTAAGGGATGGTTAATGTCCTTGTAACAAAGGTTTTTAACAAAGATCTACATCTCACCAACCTTTTCTTAAGAAAACCATTCCAATTCTCTCCGCCCTCACAAAGTTTTATCCTGCAGGATTGTGCCTTTTATCCAACACACACATGCACGCACGCGCGCAGGATATTATATATATATAGAGAGAGAGAGAGAGAGAAAGAGAGAGAGAGAGGGAGAGAGAGCTTACTTCGTCACAAAATCACTCACATCCTGCAGAGTTCTCAAATCAGGCACCTGATGGTTCTGAACAAACTTTCTCAGCCTACGGGTCACTCCAACAGGCTGTAATCTTATTGAGTAGTGCCGGAAATCAATAAGCTTTGTGTCTTTGTTGTAATTAAGCAACACAATCCTTTGGCATGATGAAAGCTTGACCTGAAACACATTGATGGTAAGACAGGACACTTTGCTCAAGCGGTAATAACATCAAGGTCATTGGTCGTTCAAAGACTTACAGTGTTTATATCAATGGCGGGAAATATGTTCTGAAACATTATGGTAGTAAGCTTTAAATGTTGTTCTCCACCCCCAAAACCAGACAGTACAATCTACAAGTCCAATCATACAGCTAAGTTACAAGCCAAATTTTGACATAGGAAAATACGAGCAGCTCAAGTCATTTCAACAAATGCTACAACCATGCAAGTTTAAATTTGGTAAATGTATAATTACCAAGGGTGGGTTTTGAAAGAGATCTTTAGGACATCTTGGACGCAATTGAGATTGAGCGATATCAGCAGCCAGTGAATAGTCATGAATCTTGAAAGTGAGAGTTGGACCCTGTGGTGTCCTAGCAACTCTCAAGGATGGTGCAGACTCAGTTTTCGATAAAATGAGGAAATGCGTGACGCCCATCGGCCCCGCAACATTCAAGAAGTCTTTGAGATTGTTACGCTTTTTTTCCTACAATTATGCAAAAGAAAAATCAGATAAGAGCTAAGTTAGTGGACTCACTATTGATCAAAGCAGATGGCTCAGCTGCGCTCAATTCATACCTTGTAACATATCATGCATAACACATTCTACTAATTTTCCACTAAAACTAAGCAGAAGAACAAAATAATACAAACCCAAGGATGACGCAATCCAAAACAAAATATTTACAACAGTAAATTCCATCTTCTATAACCCACAAACGAATAAATAATCAAAAGAGAATGAACAAAAGAGCCCGCAACTTTTATACACCCCCCCACAAAAACCAAACACGCGCGCGCGCGCGCGCACATATATATGTATAAAGGCACCTTGAGCTTTAGGGCAGTGAAAGGAAGCATCAATTTTCTTAAATCCATCTGCAATTGTCTAAGAACTGCGGGCAGCTTCCCCCGACAAAACACGAAACTCTTGGGGATTTTATCACCTGTTACGTGATCTACGGTGGGCTGTTTCCTGATAGTCGGCTTGACAAAGGGTTTCCTCTTCTTCTGAATCATTAAAATCAGCCAAAGTTACTCCGCAAAACAACAAGAAATCCCAAAAATTGCAAACGAAAATACAATAATTCGATACTTACATTCCGGAATCGAGCCATTTCTCGAGAGAAAGAATCACAACGCCCTAGCTAAGAATTTGAAAAGGCAAAAAGAGATGTCCTCAAATTGCCAGAGGCTTTTAAGGTTTTTCTGAAGAAAGGGTTTTAGGGTTTCTATCTCTTTAACGGGAATTCAATTACTGTGGAATTTAAGGGGGCGGGCCATAGGCCACAGGAGTTTCTATATACATGATTATTATAATTCATATACATAGATAAAATTTTGGTTACTTAATTTATCATTTTTGATATAATTAATACATGGATTTCAAATACTTCTTATATTACTTTTTTATTTATATTTAGAGCTTTTGATATTGTTTCAAAAAAAATATAATTTGCTTGTAAGACACCAAATATTTATGATTTTAGTATAAGTTGACGCACGCCTTGCCGTTAAAAATTTAACGGAATCCCTTTAGCTTTAGGGGGATTAAAATTACCAAAATTGAGTATTATGGGATAATAATAATAATTAGTCGATCGGGTATATCCAATGCGGCATGTAAAAAAATTACATATTTAAATTTGGAATGCAAAAATTAAACATCTATTGGATTTTAATACATAATTATATATTTTTAGTGCATAATATTAAAATAAAATATAATTTAATCACATATTTAAATTTTGAATATGAAATTAAAATATTTTATTAGATTTTAAACATGATTATATATTTTTAATGATTTATATTATATTTTATTAAATTTATTATGAAAAATAGTTTAAAATATAAATAAAATTATAAGATTGACAAATAAATAAGAAAGAAAATTTTAAAAGATGCATGAAAAAAATTATATATATATTGACATAGGAAAAACGAGAAAAGAAAAAAATAAAATGTTAAAAGTGGGAGAGGATACAGAAAATTGAGAGACCAAAAATATTAAGGTGGTTATTAGATTTCTATACTGTTTAAAAATAATACTAACTAGTGAGATAGACATACTCGATGCGTGTGTCAACTTAAAAAAATATAAATTAATCATGTACTTGAGTTTCATTATTTATTATATTTTCTATATGAATAATTTTTTTTCAATATTTATTAAGTTTTGAATAAGTGAAAAGTAAAATAATTTAATATAAGAAAAATTTAAATGATTAAAAATAATAAATGAAGGAGTTAAAAATGTTCCATAAGGGGGAGAAGGGAGAAGCTAGAGGAGAGATGAGAGAAATAGAAAAAAGAAAAAGAAAAGGAAATAAAAATGAAACGGGTAGTGGGAGAGGAGGAGAGAGAAATAAGGGAAAAAATGAGGTGAGAATAGGGAAAAAAATAGAAAAATATTATTTGGATTTGTCTCTCTATGTGTCATTGTGGGCCGATCTGAAAACATTGGGCCAGATTAAAAAATAATTAGTGGTCCAACTTTAGCAGTGGGTAAGTAATCCATCGCTTAAACAAGAACAGCCAGACATTGGGCCTGTTTGAATAGTTTTTAAAAGAAACGCTTTTTTTTTTTTTTTTATAATAATGCTTTAAAAAAAATCAAGTAATTTTATGTTTGGATATAATAATTAAAATTTCTTTAAAATATGCTTTTTATTTGAGTCTGGTCTCGACAGCTTCTAGAAAAGGCCATTTTGTGCTTCTATTTTGGCTTCTTCTTTTTAGGAAAAGACTAAGCTAAAAACAATTTTTTCACCGAAGCAAACATACAAGAGTTACGCTCATGCCCTATAATTTCAAACTATTTTCTTGATCCATGATTTAGAGATTCTTGAGCCTTATTAAGTTGGAAATACTTTAATGGCTCTTTGCAACTCAATCATAATTTATAATCTCAATGTTAACATTCCTTTCAAGATAAGATATAGTATCTGTGTCTCTACGGCCTAATATTTAGAACTATTTTCTTAATCCATGATTTCGATCCTTGGGTCTTAACTTTTAACAAGCTTGAAATACTTTAAAGCCCATAACAACTTTGTCATAATTTATCTCAAGTTTAACATTCCTTTCAAGATAAGATACAATATTTATGTCTCTATTACTACTCTCAACTAGATTTTTCCCCTTTCCTAGTTGTAAAGTTCTGCACTTTTTGAACTTTTTCTAACAACAATAGCCATGAAATATATGGTTTTAGATACAGAACCCCCCCCCCCCCCAACCCAAACCCACCCCACCCAAACTCTCGGTGTTAATAAAATTCATGAGAAACTCACCTACCATACCAATTCACATGACCATTAGTCATCTAAAAATCTCCACTTTTATTGCATTCACCACCTTCTTGCTTTTCCAACCAATTTCTTGGAAAAGTTTTTTCTCAACTTTTTTTTGCCAAACAATCCCTTTAAAAAGGCAAATTTTGTTAAGCTTTCCTCTACAACAAAAACTAGTAACCACATAATACCATGGAATATTTCTCCACGCTCTCTTCAAATTCAACATAGAATTTTTTTTTCCCAATATTTTGTCTACCCTTCTATTTATTTTATTTCTTCCTTTCAAATCATGGCATGCGCGAATTTTGTTTTACTACCCATGTTGTTAGCATGGCTAGCTATACTTTCACACCCTACAACGTCCCAAATGGAAAACGAGAACAATTATGTCCAAAACGCATGCAGCGTGACACGTTATAAAGATATCTGCATTCGATCTCTGACGCCATTCTCAAACACTGCTAAAGACAACCGTAGTATATGGGCCCGTGCCGGGGTGTCCGTGACCATCGGAGAGGCCAAGAAAGTGGCCTATTACCTGGCAATGTTAAAGAGCACCAAAACCAATCCACTCAGAGGGCGAAACAGAATCGCCTTATCCGATTGTGTCGAGTGTTTTCAAGATACACTAGATAATCTCCATAGGTCCCTAGGAGTTCTTAGAAAGCTTAGTGTTAGGGGATTTACTTCTCAAGTTGAGGATGTTACTACTTGGGTTAGTGCTGCCCTCACAAATGAAGATACTTGTGCCGATGGGTTTGGTGGACAAAAGGGAACGCGTGTTAGGTCTCTGATAAACCGTGTTTCTAATGTTAGTTACATGACTAGCAATGCGCTTGCTCTGGTGAACAAACTCGCAACGGCCGGCCCGGCATGCTTAACAAATTAATAGAAATCGTGTTCGAAAATTTTAGCGCTTTTGTGGGAATAATGAAATGTAAGAAGAATAGTAGTTACGTTTTTTTTTGTCAGTATGAAGATCTATGTCATTTGTTTTGTGATCCAAAACTCTGTACACGTTGCTCCTTGTTGACCACAACATGAAATAAAGTTGTGTTTGGAACAATTAGTGGTGGTTTTTAAATTATTGTTGATATTTAATGACGTTATTAGACATAATCAGTGTTTGTGCTGAATGGTTAGAATTTTTCAGAATTTAGATATCTGATTTACCTATTGTCGGACACGAAAATAGAAATATGAGATAGTATCTTTAGAATTTTTCAAAATTTAGATACATGATTTACCTATTGTCGGACATGAATATAGAAATATGAGATAGTAAAAAAGGCAAAGATGGTCATTGTTACTTTCAATCCCCCCCCCCCCCCCCCCCCCCCCCCCCCCCAATCCACCACCACCACCACCACCACCAAAAAAAAAAAGGGAAAAATGGAATTGGACAAATTTTTGATTAACTAGCAAGATTAAAACCTATTGAGAATCGTATCTGAGGTGTCCCCAATTCGATATTGGGATGGGCTATATGGCTTATCAATCCACTTTTGATTGGACAATGCTGCATGTCATAGATATGAATGATTTACCGGGCCCAATGCATAGATTTCAAGGCCCAAGCTAGGCCTTTGATATTGGGCTAAAGGCCCATTTTGTTGTCATGCTAAAAATGAGCAAAAGTTGAAAGGGTGTTTCAAACACATTTTTTAAAGAAAGGACTACATGATTTCTCCTTTTTTTTTTCTTTTTCTTTTTATAGATATTAGGGAAATTGGTCTAATGTATCATTTTATTAATATCTAAAACAAAGTGTATAATCATAAATAACCTATTCAGGCGGTCGGCTGCCTGAAGCCCCACCCGCCTTTTCTATATAGCCTAGCCGCATAACCATAACGAGTTTTCTCTAATGCCATACCAAATCAAGACCTTTCCTACAAGGAAAGCAAGAACCCGCGTCTGCCCTTTTTGAATACCCCCTCACTCCCCAAGGAGAATTTGGTGTCTTTCTGGTCAGTAATGGAAGCAATTGTCCCTACCGTCGTAAAATAAGAGCACCTGGCCTTTGCCCATTCACAAGGACTCGATTCTATATCCAAATATCACATGCCAGCAGATGTGGTCACCATCATAGGTTCTTCACTGACACACTATTGGACCTTTTGGGTTAAGTTAGTGTTCAATGAGCCCCATGTTGAAAGTTCCTTACAACAAGGCTTCTAGAAAGTGGTTTAAAGAGAGCGCCATGTCTTTTTGATCAATTTTCGAAAACACATTTGTCACAAAATTGCCTCTTTAATTATTATGATTCAGTGTCTAAAGCATAATTTATGAACAAATACACTCATTTTGTGCTAGAAGCTCATCAAAATTAGTCAAATGAGAGCGCGATGGATTGCGTTTCGCCATATGGGGTAGTACAAATGCTAAATACGTCGAGTGCATCGAGTGATTTCATGAATAATACACATTTATTTATTTTCATTCTTTTAATTAATGAATAAAATTATTTTACTAAATCTAAAAATATTATATTTTTCGATTTATCAGATGAAGTGTAATTAGAATACACTCACCAAAAAGGGCTGATTGGATTCCTTTTCCCCTTAACTAATTCGCATTTATTATTAAATTAAATAATAATATCAAGGACATGACTTAGGACGTTTGCTAATATCAGCAGCATCGATGGGAATGAAAAATAATAAAACATCAGAAAATAATTAGAAATGTTATATTAATATTATTATTTGACACATGTATAGCTGCGAGTCAACGTTGCTTAAGTTATAATCCACTGCGACGTGCTAACGAACTCCCGTCATGAGGACCCCACCAGATTCAGATCTCAATTTCCTAAGGTCGCGCCTCAGCCGTCCCTCTCTTCTCCAACAGCCGCAAAAGTATATTTAATAAAGATCGTTAATAAGATCATAAAATTCTTTCATGGTTTTGGTGCATGCATTCGGCACAAGAATGTAATCGAATCGAGTCAAGCTTGTCAGAAAATCGATTTATAAAAATTGGTGAGTGACTAATTTTGATCAAGAATTTAATGTATTAATTTCGAGTGAATGAAAAAATCAAATTTATAAGAGAGTTTGATGAAAAGTCAAATAAAGTGTAATAAATGTGGGTATCTAACATTGAAAAAATAAGACAATAAATTTTTATACTTAAGTGGTTAGTTGTAAATAAAAATTGACCTTTTAGAGGTTCACAAGTATGTAATGAGGAGAGTACCTATGGGTTAATAGATTCGAATTAAGTTGTGCATCACCGCTAGCTCGGACGGCATGTTGGGCCGGTTGAGCTCGGGTTTGGTCCAAGTTCAGACACAAATTTTTTTTTTTTTTGTTACAATTCGAATTGAAATTCAATTAAAAAAAGGGGTCAAAATTGAAGTTGGATCAAACCAACTTAACCCAAACCAACACAGTACAACTCAACGGCTCGGACAACGCTCAAGTCAGTGCGCGTGGGTGCAAACTGATGTCAGGACGACTCGATTCAAACCAAACTAATCCGAACCCAAAGAGTTATAACCCTTTGTCTCAACAACCACAACTTTTCGTCTATTATAAATAGTCCTCCTACAACTGTCATTTTCATTCATTCACATCCGAATTCGTTTTCTATTTTTTGCATCTCACTCCCAAAGTTTCCAAAACATTTATAAACGTTCAGCAAGTTCAAAACACCTTCTAAATTCATTGTTTCTTAAAATTTGGAGTGTTCCTATTTCGAGAAAGAGATAGTTGTATATTGGGAGTCGATTGCTAATAACTATGAGCACTATTAGCGGGATAATTTCATCTTAAATACAAAAAGTCCAACTATTACCTCGACTTAATTCTATAATCTAATCATGTGCCTTAAAAACATTACTTTCTAGCAGAGCTTTGGCCTTTGTTTTTCAGACTCGAGCTCAAGCTCAATGAGCCAAGAAAAAGGGGCTTGAGCTCGAATTCAAATATTTTTAATTATTTTATTATATTCAAGCTGCAAGCTTGAACTCGGGCTGAGACTCGAGTTTGAAATCAATATATTATTTGTGGTTATATATATAATTATACAAAAAATAAAAATAACTACTAAAATAAAGAAGCTTGCAAACCTACAAATAAGAATTACTTTGCTTGAACTCGACTTGAAACTTATACGAACTCAGTTCAAATTATTTGAATTTGAGTTCAAACCTTTGTTAAGCCGGTTCATTAGGCTCGCGAATAGGCTCAATTCGTTTACGCCCATAACCCAACGGTCCACATTTAATCATATATTATTATTTGATAAAAGCTTTATTATTATTATTATTATTATTATTATTATAAAATATATATTAAATGTAGTTAAATCAAAATTATTAAGTATATGAAAGAGACCCATATATTCAATTTATGAAAGACAATTTCAATCAGACCAAATATCTCTTTCCAGCACTTGGAATTTTTTATTAAAACTTTCTTTAGTCGTTTTCTTAAAAGAAAACTCCCAACCAACTATGCAAACATTGGGATTTTCTAATTGATGTAACATAAAATTCAATAAAACTATGAAAAAGAAAAGAAGAAGAAAAGGGAAAGTTATTATTGCTGTTTGGCAATGGTCTTGATTTTGACACATCCCTTGCATTAACGACTTCCATTAATGGAACTCGAATTATTTCCAATTTATTATATTTTTTAAGTTAGAAATTGTTTTTCTTGGTTTTTCTAGTAACAACGAAAATCTTGTTATAATATTAATATTATTGGATGGTCATGTACACATATCACTAATTGTTAATAATATCACCAAACAATGCTAATTATTATTAATATTAAGTAGCTATGTGATAAATTAAAATTTGCAATATTTGATATATATTATTGGTAATAACACAAAATGATCAATACTTATTATTTGTTTTTTTTTTTGGTGGAAATACTTATTATTTGTTAGTAGCATCAGCGTTCAATATTATTATTATTGTTGTTGTTGTTGTTATTATTATTAACATTTGGCCCACTTATTTATTTATTATTATTTCTAACATTTATTTGGTTTACTTCAACATGATTGTTCTTTTCCCAACCACTGATTCCCAACTTTCTTTAACTAATGATAGTTCTTTTAAAATGTCACATGAAGGTACAAGTCTCTTGAGTCGTAACAAAGAAATTATAAGTTCCAATATCGATAATATAAGTACTAATTAGGTAACTTATATGCCAATTTTTATTATATTTCTCTTTGATTATGTATCACTACAAAATACATGTAATGATGACTAGATTATTATTTTTAATCGTCTCTTATAAAAAATTGAACTAAAAACCAAGTGCAAAGTATCGATCGTGGTAAGTGACAAGGTATGCCAACTGGAAATATCAAAATTGAACCGTGACATGTTCATTAATTAGGGAAATATTTTGCCTTTTATTATTATTATTATTATGTTTTTTAAATAAAAAGTTTTTTTAAAAAAAATAAAAAGAAATCACCATAAGAAGGCAAAGTCATTGACACATTTGACGTTATGCATTTAATGCTTCGTCACTCGTTTTGAATTGATTAATTTATTTGTTGCCCCAAAAGATCGAACTTGAGTAGTTATAGTATCAGCCATGTTATTCCCCACTCTTTAAAGCTTCAATTATTTAGTTTCTCAATTGAGTGGCGATGCATGTGCAATTGGCACACTCTACATTGTATTGTTGGACGTGCAATGTTCAAGTTCATGTTCATGCCAACATTAAACACAAGTACCATTTTATGGATCAGCCGATAAGATATTTCCACGTTAATTATATATATATATATATGTGTATGTGTGTGTGTGTGTGTGTGTGTGTGTGTGTCCTTGCTAAAAATATCTCCATTGAAATCACGAGAAGTTCTTCTATACACTTAGTATGAGCACTGTGCATGCCGGTTTGGATCATTTGTTATACCTTTTTCTATACTTATTAATGCAAGTCATGTGTATTGACAGACAGTTGAGATAAAGGAAAAGAGTCTTGAATTTTTTTTTCATATATTAAATTTTTCTCTTTTCTTATTTCAACTGTTTACCAATACACATGATGTATATTGAGGGAAATTTTTATTCGCATCGAATTTGACTACACTAAGATTAATCACGTAGCTAGTATTTTACACTTGCCATATAATTGGTGTACAGTTTAAGAAGAGTGATCAATCACATGGTAGATGTATTAACACTTGCCACATAATTGGTTAGGTGCGGCCAAACCGGGTCTGAGCAAAAATTCTCGTGTATTGATAAGTGTATAAAGAGATATGATACCGTTTTCTAGTAGATAATCCGGAACTATTAGTGCATGCACCAAACAATTTAAGTTGTTCTACAAAACCAATTTTGATTAGAAAATAAATCAATATACAAAATACAATGAGTTATTTGGTACATATGTGGGGTTTAAATACCGAATTTTTCTAAAAGCATTATTGAAAAACAAAAGCATATATTAGTTCAGGCAAGTGTAGATAGTCTCTAAAAATAAATTTAGATATTTTTAATAGCACTCGTAGAAATTGATAGATTTTTATATGCAAACTCAATTAAGGTTCTAATTCTAACAACTTTCTTTCAAAAGTTGTATAGATGCAATTTAAATCAGAAGCCTATATATATATATATATATATATATATGCTTATTTAATGAATGATGCTGTGGGGGCTATTTTTTAAAAAGTCTCCATCCGTATTAGTGAAGGCACTTCTATAATTTTTAAACGCAAAAACAGACCTCTTATATCACATTTATTGTATTAAATATCATAGAGTGTTTTTACAAATGAATATTATAATATTTTTAAATTTAAAAATATTAATGAAAAATATCACACCCCAATTAAGCTACTTTGATATTAAACACGAGTTACAAAAATATATATGTATTATCACTAAAAATTTAGTGTAATTTATTGAACTAAAAATTATATTTAAATTATAATTTGTTTTTATATTGTGTTTATGTAGAAAGCTACAGCTCAGTGGATTAAATTAAATCAAAATTAATTATAAGATGAGTAAAGAGTATTTAAATTCATACACAATACAAGAAAATAACAATAAGTACAATAG
>JAOWBU010000282.1:0-32185 GCA_026212405.1 Petrea volubilis
TATTTAATGAATCTGTGCAAACTAATTTGTTTGCTTTCTTGGTTCACTGCTGTGAATGTGTGAAAATCCACTTGTTTACTCACTAGTCCACTATTGTTGTCCATGGATATTTTCTGTAGACTTTCATGTGAGAGGGCAGTAATCAGTTCGAAATGAGTCTTTGAAAGTTATCCTCATGGAGCCGGATAGTTGCATTGTCGAAATCATGTAGAAGAAAGATGATGTGTAACATAAAGGTCTTTGCATGTTTCCCTGTTTTCTCGGTAATCATTAGATGGAAAATAATGGGTAAAACTGGGAGTATGGCTGATTTATTTTGGGGTTGTTATTGTTCGCGCAAATTCTTTAAATAGAATCTTGTCCTTTTTGTTTTCCTTATTTTTTGGTCTCTGGGAGAAATGAAAATTTTCATTCATTCTTGGAGATACAGCTGTCTTTTAAAAAATTACTGTAGATTGACTCTCTCTCTCTCTCTCTCTCACACACACACACACACTAGCACACACACACTAGCACGCACACATGCACATTTGGAGTTTGACCTTTTAATTTTATTTTCCATGTCCAGGTAGCCGACGATTCAACTCTCTATGGCTGCTGTGTTTTGGTTGAAGAAATCATACAAAAGCCATCAGGATTGATATCTATGATTTCAGATGGGCAACCTCCGTACTCGAGTCTAAACCGCCATGTTTTGACCACACATCGTTGTTATTGCATTCTTTCCAGGCTGCCATTTTTTGAGCTGCATTTTGGTGTGTTGAATAGGTCTGTCATTGCTCGTTTGTTTAAATCTGGGGAAGCTACTGATGTGTCTATGTTCATCCCTTTTTGAGTTGTTAGCGTTATATTTGATTTCTGTTCCGCATGAACATTCACCTGGAGGAAAAGAGTTAGAACATGGACTAATTTTGTACCTCCTTTTTTCTATTTCTTGCTCCAGTCTTCAGGTAATTGTTCTAGTGTTGAGAAAAGACTTCCTTCTTTCGGTCAAGGAACAGCTTTTCATTCTCCACATAAGCAAGATTTTTTTAAACTCGATGTCACTTAAGATTCACTTTCTTGGTTGGCCATTCAAGAATTTTATTGATTGTTTGTGTCCTACATCATTATTGGTTTGGATTATTCAATAGGACATAATGCAGATATTGTTCACTTGCCAGTGTTCATGTTTTTGTTTCACCTTTTGCAGCATCTTCATAGAAGAGAGGTTGGAACGATTGACAAGGCAGATAAGTCATTGGGATATGGAGTCACCCATTGGCTACGATACAGTTGAAATGGTAGATGAGAAAGCTGGTTGTTTATCACTGGAGGATGGAGCAGGCAACCTGCAAAATGGAATAGTTGAAGCTTCGCAATCAAGCACAAGCGATTCCCCCTCGGGAAGAGTGATGGATGAAATGTCTCACTTTGAGCATGAAAATTTAACTGGGCACAGCTACTCCAAGAAGGACCCTAAGGGTAATGATGTCCCACTTGATCCTGAAACCGAGCAGCTTCCTTCTTGTGGCGAACCTGTAGCTGATACTTCTGTCAATGACAATTTCACCCCCAAACAATCAGTAGAGAGACGTTTTCCTGGTTCTGTTTTACCTTTGCTACGGTTTCAGCAATGTGAAAGCTCAGAATCTTCCTCCAGGTGGATTATCTCTATTCTTTGGCTGTTGTATTTTCTATTTTCATCCAGGAAATGCTTAAGTATATAACCCATATCTGCTTAAAAATGTATTATGATCTGCTAATGCAGTTTTCAAGGTTCCCCAAGTGAAGATAGGCATTTTAGAAGTGATGTTGATGAAACAGAGACAGAAGAGGCATCGTCATCTGGCCAAGATATTTTCTGTGATCACAAAGATATCCTTGAGTGGGCAAAGGTTGGGTTCTTTATGCTTGGTGTATTTTTGACCTCTGCTCCATAATCATTTGGCTACTGAAATGTTCTATTCTTTTGCCACTCATTTTTCAGGCAAACAACCATGGATCCTTGCAAATAATATGTGAATATTACCAATTATGCTGCCCGACACGTGGTTCAACAATCAAGTTCCAGCCTTTGGATCATCTGCATCCTTTAGAATATCATAGACCTGATGAAACAGTTCTACGCGTTGCAGGATCGACGGTTGATTTAAGATCGTGTAATACAAGCTTGGAATTAGCAGAGGTATCATTTCAGGGATTTTTGCTCCTAAACGACGAGAGTTCTTAAATTCACTGCATGTCAAAGCACCAAATGGTGATGATTAAACCACGTCCCTACATCATACTGATTTCGCTTAATCCTCCCCATTTGGTGTTTTACAGCTGATGCATTTAAGAATTTCCCCCTAAAAGGGTTCTAATGTTTCCCTTGTCTGAATGACAAAATGTGTGAAAAATGTGGTAATGTACTATAAATATGCTGTGGGGTTGGTCCTGTATTTGTGGCTGAACTTGTTCAAATTTTTCCTGCAAGTTTACTTCTAAATTGTCAGGATCATCCTCCTTGCTGAAGGTCTCGTTTTTAAATGTCAATATTGGTTTTTCTCCCTTTAGGTCTACAGTGCACTCATGGTGGAGGAGGAGGCAGCTGCTTTGTCAGTATGGGCTGTTTCTTGTTTATGCGGTTCCCTCCGACTGGAACATGTATGTTCATCACCTATTGGAGAAACATTCTCCCTTATATTCACCATGGGGACATTCATATGCTTTTTTTCGCATGCCCTTTGCTAAGTTCACGTCAGCTTTGTACTGTTTGGCATCTTTCTCTTATATTGATGTACTGGATTATTTTATATTTCTATGTTGCCAAAGTTATTGATACTGCAAGTGCCACTTGCAGGTGTTGGCATTATTAGCTGGGGCTCTACTGGAGAAACAGATTGTGATTGTTTGTTCAAATCTGGTAGGTGTTGTAAAAGAACTGATTGCAAATTGTACATGATTTTCATATCAATTCTATGATAATTTATTCTGCGTTTCTTCAGTCTGAATGTTTTCTCAGAACTCTGGTATTTTAATTGTCTGAAGATTTGTAGCAGCTTCTCTGACCTATTATAGCTGTGGACTATCTCACACGATTCATACAGTTATAATTGGCTTATTATATTTCGCGTTTTAGCTATTTGCAGTTTGGTATGTACTGTATTAGTCTTTTGCAAGTACTAATCCTTGAATATCACTATTCACATCTGCCTCTTTTTCCTTATTAGTTTTTCTTTATGTGCATCATCAAACTCCTATCAGAGAAAGATCTGAGTTTTTGATGGAAATGTGGCTTTTTGTTGGTTTGCTGTGCAGGGAATTTTGTCTGCTTTAGTTCTGTCGATTATCCCCCTCATTCGACCTTATCAGTGGCAAAGCTTGTTAATGCCAGTAATTTTCTTCCATCTTTATTTTGCTATATTTGATTCAGCTCTCTCTTTTGTTGTGTATATCATCATGGTGTATCATATCGTTTGAAATGAATCTATTTTCAGGTCTTGCCAAATGACATGCTAGACTTTCTGGATGCACCCGTCCCATACATAGTGAGTTTCTCATAGTTATGGCTTATGAATGAACTCTTAGATGATTTTTTCAGTAGTTTGTAAGTCCCTTGCATTAAATGCTTACATTTTGTGAATTTTTGTTTTCCGTAGTTCTGAGCATGAAATTGAACTGCTAAGTTGATAACTTGAATTTAATTATCTAATGAAAGCCTGTGTAGTCATCCTAGATAGAGTAGTGAAACTCTTATTTTGAGATCATTTTAACCACAACTATTTACTCAATTTTGCTCTATCACTGAACCGAAGGAGATTCTTTTGGTTCATTAATCTTGCTGACAGATTTTCTATTTTTATCCTGCATGAAAAGTGTGGTGCAAATGAGTGTTGCTATTCTCAGCTTGTGTGTATTGTTTTGAGCAGGTTGGTGTGAAAAACAAGACAACTGAAGTGCAGTCAAAGTTAACAAATGTCATTCTAGTGGATGCAAACAAAAACCAGGTACTCATAATTCTAAATTCGATGTGTATTGCTTTGCATAACTGTCATAGCGATGCCACTTGAAGTTGTAATGCTCTATTATAGTGTCTCTACCACTGGAGAGAATATTAGTGATCCTACATCTGTATGTAGTAGTCATAATGAAATATAAAACATAGGCATCAATGCACCGGAGCTGTAAATTTATAGAAATTTCAAATAGAAATTTTATTTTTGAGCATATTTGGAACTACGATTTCAATTTTAGAAGAACCATGGAATTTATAGAAGCGCGAAATTTGAATGATAATTTGGAATAGTATAATTTTGTGTCTGTTCTTTAATAAGATTTGTCTAGACTGTCGATTGATTAAGTCTATTGCCGCAAATTTAAGAATAATAAAGATTAACTATGGTTTGGTAATAAAGTGACAAATAACTCCCATAGAAACTTCACTAAAATGCTGATATTCTGGTGGTTATTATGGTAATTACTTCATGATAGCTCCTTGTTATGTATTGTGGTGAACAGGTGAAATCACCAACAATACCACAGTTACCTCAACATAGAGATCTTTACTCACGCCTTGGTCCTTATCATGCAAAGCTTGTCGGAGAAAGTTATTTAGCCAAGAAAAGACCAGTTTACGAATGCACCGATGCTCAGGTACTAGCTGAATTCACCGTTACTTCCCCTGTTCTTATAAAACTTTGACTTGATATTGAATTTGGTCTTCGTAATATTTTGACGAACATGAATGTTTAGGTCGAAGCTGCCCAAGGTTTCTTAGGGGTGTTGCGGTCTTACCTGGATTCGTTATGTTACAACCTTCGTTCGCACACTATTACTAATGTTCAATCGAATGATGATAAGGTAGCGAGACACAACAAATTTATTATTCTCTTCCATTTCCGCAGATTTCATGATTATACTTATCTTTTCTTACTTTCACCAAAAATAAGTGCTGAAAATATATCTATTGATCTTCAGGTATCGTTGCTGTTAAAGGAGAGTTTCATTGAATCTTTCCCCAGCCGTAACCGACCTTTTATGAAGGTGCGTTTCGTAGCAATATAATTTTGTAATACTGAATTTTAAAGTGGAGGCATGTCTATTTTGATGTGGGGTTGTTTCATATGGTGCTAGTTTTCCATAAAAACACTAACCTAAAGTAAGGTTGTGAATAAGGGGGGCTTTTAAATTTTAATCCGAGTCTGATCCGAACGCTTTTTTCGAATTTTTACGATATTTAGCTGATTAAGACATCTCACTTGTCAGATCCGATTATAAATATATACATCATACAAAATAGGTTTAAACTGAATATGAAATCGAACAATTCCATTAGTTAGACCAATATCCTTTATATATGATATTAGTAAAGACTTTTAAATCATATGCAATATATACGGCTCTATAACTAATAATTCACTGTTTTTATCTTGGCATTTCATTGAATGATATAATGTATTTTTTTTAAAATAATTTTGACAATGTTATTCTACTTTTTTATCTAATGTTAGATTTTACATGAGATATTAAATATCTTGGCAGTTATTTAATTTTAAATATTTATTTATTTATTGTTATTCTGGCGGGATATGAGTTTTGAACTTTTCTTAGATTCTGACTCAGTAATAATTAAAAAAGATTCTATAGGAATGGAGTCGGATTCAAGTATCAAAATAAGTAACCGGATTTGGGTTTGAACCTTTGGGGTATAATTTGATCCAAGTCGAAAAGGCTCATGAGATGCTACCCACTTGTGTATTATTCAAGTGGTGGGTTCAACCGTTGGATTTGAATATGACGACGTCAAAAAGTATTAAGAAGTGAAATTGTGATGTCATCTTAATTAATCCGACAACTAAAAATACTTTTTGACAGCCCTCATTTGGCTGCTTGTCTCTGTCAATTCTGCAAATAGCAAAAAGAAAAATTAAAAAACAAGTGGCACATGCTAATGTTGTAATTTTCCTTGTTTTGTTTGATGTCTTGTACAACAGCTATTTGTGGACACACAGCTCTTCTCTGTGCATACAGATTTCGTACTCTCTTTCTTCCAGAAGGAATAGCTCTCGCAAGAACGCAAGTTCTGTTAAAAACTTACAAAAACCTCAACAGGTTCAATTTTATCATATGAATTTTTGTTTACACAAGGTGATGATGGTATATCCAACCTGAGGAGAGAGTCGACTACGCTTTGTGTAAACCCTTGCGATACAGAAATTGCTAATATATCGTGCCTCATGTAACGTCACGATATAGAATTTGATGGACATGACATCCCGCCCATCGAAATGTTGTGTATCAAATGAAAAAATGTTATTTGAATCTGTATTTAATTAGACCTAGATGATCGACATGAACTACAATGCGAGGGTTAGTTTGCTTTTATAGTTGGAATTTTGAGTGGTTTGTTTAAATGGTTTAAACCACTCGAAATCCCAATTATAAAAGTAAACGAGCACTAAATTGTTCTTGCACTCTAGAGGGTGATTCTACCGCGTTTTCTACAACTCCCGTTTGAATGTGCTACAGGCTTAGTTTCTGTAACAACCTTGGGTAGAGGGACTTGGAAGGACCATTTCTATGAAAATGGTGTATTCTAAGCTTGGTGGGGTGTACAAGGTAGTGAATCAATTTGGATCTTTTGTTATATAATTATATTACATCTTCTGTTACATTCATTAATGCGCACCATGTGTATTAGTTAGTGATTGAGATAAGAAAAGAGAAAAATTAATGATATGAAAAAAAATATGTAAATATATATATATTTTTTTATCTCAATTGCTTACTAATACATATGGAGTGTATTAATGAGTGTAACACAATTATGTAACAAAAGATTCAAAATGAATAGGTTACACATGCAAATATGAGATAAAAATTCTATTTTGGGTAACAAAAAAAAAACAGAAAAGATATTATAACATTCAAGAAAAAAAAAAGTACATTATTACATCGGTAATATTTTCAAAAACCTTACCTACTAAATATGCCACAATCTTACCTACAATTCCTGCGGGCAGTTTTGTTCGAAAAAATTGATTAACCTTCCGTTTGGTTCTTGGATTTTGGTAAGGAAAATAGGAGGGAAATTTTTTTCTTTATTTTAAAGGGATAATTACTCCGACCACCCCTGAGGTTTGGCCTAATTACAAATAACACCCCCTTGTATCGAAAATTACCGATACCCCCCTGAGTTTTGTGGACTTTTTTGTAAGATAGACGGAAATAATAAAATGTCATTTTTACCCCTTAAATATTTGAAATATTTTTTTATTTAAAAAATAAAAAAATAAGTATAAAATTGAATTGACCAAAATACCCTTCATTGAAAAAAAAATTACCATCTCTCAAATAAAACCCTAACTTAATCCCCCCCCACCCCACCCCACCCCCCCGTCACCACCTCCCACCCTCCCCCCCGGCCTCTCTCTTCCCCTCCCTCCCCATCTCTCTGTCTCACCCCCACGTCTCCCACCCTTCCCCCCCAGCCTCTCTCTCCCCTTCCCCCATCTCTCTGTCTCTTCCCCCCGTCTCCCACCCTCCCTCCGCATCTCTCTGTCTCTCCCCCCCGTCTCGCCCCTCCCCCCTCAGTATCTCTCTCACACGCGCAGCGGCGGCGGCGGCGACGAACCAGGACGAGCAGCGGCGGCGGAGGCAGAGGACGGGCTGCAGCGGCGGAGGAGGACAGGCGGCGGCGAAAGCGAAGGAGGACGGGCGGCGGCGGCGGGCAGAGGACGGGCTGCGGCGGCGGAGGTAGAAGACGGGCGGCAATGGTGGCAATGGTCTCTCTCTCCCTATAGATCTGTCGCCCCTCTCTCTCGATCTCTCTATCTCTGTCTCTCTCTGTCTCTCGATCTCTCTCTGTCTCAGAGGCCGGCGGCGGCGGCCGGCGGCGAAGGGGATGGTTGTGTGTATATATATATATTTATGTATATATGTATGTGTGTGTCTGTGTATAATTATGTATATATATTTATGTGTATATTTATGTATTTGTATATATATATATTTATATTTATATTTATGTATATATTTATGTGTATATATATATTTATGTATATATGTATTTAACAAAAATATTACATTAAACCCCCTGAAATTGTACATAATTTTCATGAAATCCCTCAAATAATGATATTATTTACCATAAACACCCTAAGGGTAAATGAGTCAATTCATATTTGTTTAAATTGTATTCCCGCCTTTAAAAGGGTAATTTCGGGAGATCACGTCGGAGGCGAACGTTGACTGTTAGTCAACTTAACGAAAGGTGAAAATTGTAAGACGGCAACAAAACATAGGGGGGTATTGGTAATATTCGATACAAGGGGGTGTTATTTGTAATTAGGCCAAACCTCAGGGGTGGTCGGAGTAATTACCCCTATTTTTTAAATGATAGTACTATATACATTCATTTTTTAACGATACCCCCCTGAGTTTTGTGGACTTTTTTGTAAGATAGACGGAAATAATAAAATGTCATTTTTACCCCTTAAATATTTGAAATATTTTTTTATTTAAAAAATAAAAAAATAAGTATAAAATTGAATTGACCAAAATACCCTTCATTGAAAAAAAAATTACCATCTCTCAAATAAAACCCTAACTTAATCCCCCCCCACCCCACCCCACCCCCCCGTCACCACCTCCCACCCTCCCCCCCGGCCTCTCTCTTCCCCTCCCTCCCCATCTCTCTGTCTCACCCCCACGTCTCCCACCCTTCCCCCCCAGCCTCTCTCTCCCCTTCCCCCATCTCTCTGTCTCTTCCCCCCGTCTCCCACCCTCCCTCCGCATCTCTCTGTCTCTCCCCCCCGTCTCGCCCCTCCCCCCTCAGTATCTCTCTCACACGCGCAGCGGCGGCGGCGGCGACGAACCAGGACGAGCAGCGGCGGCGGAGGCAGAGGACGGGCTGCAGCGGCGGAGGAGGACAGGCGGCGGCGAAAGCGAAGGAGGACGGGCGGCGGCGGCGGGCAGAGGACGGGCTGCGGCGGCGGAGGTAGAAGACGGGCGGCAATGGTGGCAATGGTCTCTCTCTCCCTATAGATCTGTCGCCCCTCTCTCTCGATCTCTCTATCTCTGTCTCTCTCTGTCTCTCGATCTCTCTCTGTCTCAGAGGCCGGCGGCGGCGGCCGGCGGCGAAGGGGATGGTTGTGTGTATATATATATATTTATGTATATATGTATGTGTGTGTCTGTGTATAATTATGTATATATATTTATGTGTATATTTATGTATTTGTATATATATATATTTATATTTATATTTATGTATATATTTATGTGTATATATATATTTATGTATATATGTATTTAACAAAAATATTACATTAAACCCCCTGAAATTGTACATAATTTTCATGAAATCCCTCAAATAATGATATTATTTACCATAAACACCCTAAGGGTAAATGAGTCAATTCATATTTGTTTAAATTGTATTCCCGCCTTTAAAAGGGTAATTTCGGGAGATCACGTCGGAGGCGAACGTTGACTGTTAGTCAACTTAACGAAAGGTGAAAATTGTAAGACGGCAACAAAACATAGGGGGGTATTGGTAATATTCGATACAAGGGGGTGTTATTTGTAATTAGGCCAAACCTCAGGGGTGGTCGGAGTAATTACCCCTATTTTTTAAATGATAGTACTATATACATTCATTTTTGATCCTTTTCATTTTTCTCCCACTTTTCTTCAACAAAATCTTTGTTCCAAACATAGCCTAAAAATTGGACGAAAGGGTAGTTATTAGTAATTTTAAAATTAACGAGGAGCTTTTTATAATTAGGCTATTTTTTAGTGAGTGCAGATGCAATTTATCTGCAGTACATGTGTGTGTGTGTGTGTGTGAGTGAGTGTGAGAGAGAGAGAGAGAGAGAGAGAGAGAGAGGTGGTATTTTTCTTTATCAGCGGACAGAGCCACACAAGTACTTACAAGTAGAAGATAGGAAGAAGCACTAACCCAGATTAAGAGAGCAAATTTTCAGAGGTGAATTTTACCAAAAGTAACAGAGATGAAAAAGAAAAGTGAAAAGTATGGGAAGGGCAGCGAAATTAGTGACGAGTGAAACCGTACCAGCTTCGCACGATCACGCGCTGTCTCCTTCACACTCCAAATCTTAATATACTACGAAATTATTATGCTAATATTCCATAATTCCATTTCCTACCCATCCATGCATCTAAACATTTATCTTATTTATACATATCAATTTACAATGTATAACTATGAGGGAGTTAAAATAATTATTTGGATATAGGATATATCATTTAGTATATTAACTAAATCAATATAATTTAGGGCAAATTACACCTACATCTCTTGATGTACAGTGTAATTACAAATTAGTTCACGTGCTTCTAAAAATTTAAAATACTCCCTAAGATATGTATTAAGTTTACAAAACTCGCCATTTCACAAGATAAGATGTAATTTAGAGTTGTATTTCTGGTGTTTTCGTTGGGGGCTTGAGATTGGATTCACATGATTTTAACGAATTCAAGATATACAAGCTATATATGAAGTCAATTTCAAAAGAAAAAAAAAATGTAATAGTGATGTCAAATTACAAACAGTGATGTCCAGTGGCAAGTGTAATGGTATAAAGTAAAATTATTTCGCAAAAGTTGGTGGAATCAAAATATTAATTGAAGGATTTTTTTTTTTAGGTTCATCTTTTGATGACTGGAATGACAACTATAGATGCCGAACAATCATCTTTTGGCTATCTCCATTACTATTTACAAGAAGGTCATAGCAGAAATGTTGGCTTCTTGTAGTTTGAAACAATATAGACTAATTTGTAATTACACTATGGCTCAAGGATTATCTATGTAATTTTTCCTATTATTTGTACAAAAATAGAGTATACAAGGAAAGTTATTTTCTCTGTATTTCTCCCCTCTCTCACACATTTTGCATTTTTTTTTCCTGACAATGTTTCATATAGTAAATGTGAATACACGCACCTATATGAGCTAAAATTCATATCATCAAAAAAACTAAACAACTATCCAAAACTTATTTATAATGAAAATTTAAACATATACGCCAACTATACTATCACTACTAATACTAATATAAATACTCTCTAGCGACCCATAAGAATTAAACAATGAAATAGTTTTAATCACTAACTTTAGGGTAAAATGCTATTTAAATGTTGAAAAATGAACCACTTAATATATATATATATATATATATAATATTTTCGTACAAATGTACCACTTAATCAAAATTAATGACATTGAGTTGATGACTATACTCACATGAAATAGGTCGTGTGATTGGAATTTCTGATCGAAATTCCCCCAAAATTAATTAATTTACCCTCAATATGATGTGTGTGTGTAGGAATTAAAAAATATCAAATACACATATGTGAAATTTGGATTAAACCCTCTCTTTTGAATTAAAAAAAATAATTAAAATTGAATTGCTTTCAAACAATTCCAATGAAAAGTGTGTTTAGCTATAAGAACCATTGCTTCATTGATCTCTTTCACTTTTCATTTGCTTCAGTAATAACGATTTTCAATTAATAATTTGATTTGAAAATGATTAATTTTTAATTCAGACTTGATATTTTTCAGAATTAAAAAGTTAATAAAAGAAATAGGAACACCACCCCCACCACCCCTCACTTTTGCTTGTATTTTATCTCTTCATTTATTTTTAATTTATTATAAAAATAATTACTTTTAATTATAGTATTTCTCACCAATTTCAGAAATTGAAAAGAAATTCATATTCTAATAGTTTTTTCTTTTTTTTTTATTGGTTTAGTAGATTTACTACCAAATTTTAATTTATAAATTGTAAATGTTATGAAACTATATTTTTCTTTAGGTCCATCTCCCTCATGGTTTCATTGGATGCAGCCCAATTAGATATTGTTCAATTGATATTTTTAATCATTTGATTGAATATGATAATATAATAATTTTATTTTTTAATATTATTTGATATTATCATATTTAAATTTAGCGATTGAAAATACGAACAATTCTAATCGAGTAGCATGAACAATTCCTTCCTCAAAATTAAAAATATCTACACCCATGGTCTTTTTTCTTTTCTTTCTTGTTTTGGCCGTATTCATCTGTTCCATTATTGCTCTCTCTCTCTCAAAAGATATAATAATTCATGCAAATTTCATATAATATCTACTGTTCATTCCACTTTAACCTCCAATTGTCAGCTATGGGTCCAGAAGTATTAAAATGGGAAAAGTATCTCCCAAACAAAGGGTTATGATAGGTATTTTATCATATAAAAATTTTACTCTATCCAAAAAATAAAATAAAATTACAAGTTAGAGAGCATTTAGTATTTTTTCGATCTGAATTTTTTGATATATAATCGTGTTATATTTTTTATTTATATTAATAAACAATCTAAATAAAAAAAAAGAATTTTTATATTTTTATCATATTATTAATTGTTTTTTTTTATTTTGATCATTGATCAATACACTTAATATATACTAATAAATATAAAAAAAATATAATTTATGTAACAAAATATTTGAATTTATATTTTTTTATTTTACAAAAATACATGGAGGGCACTCTCTTAATTCAATTTTACCCAATGGTTTAACTTATCCCTACTTTAGTTTATTGATTTCCGTATTTTTGTCAGCGACAGGAGCTGCCAAAAAGGCAGTATAGTTGCAGGAGTGGCAGCAGATGCCCACAGGACCTGCTGGCTGATGCACTGGTCATAATAGGCGCACAGAGGAGAGAGATAGACACAGAGCGAGCTATAGAGAGAAACTGTACAATCAATAATCAGTATATGCATGTGTAAGTCAGATAGAAAAATTAAAGAAACAAGAAGGGGTGGCACTGAGCAGCAGTACTACTGTGATCAGAACCCATTAGTTTTTTAAGATTCTACAACAAAAAATATCATTACCAAGCTAAGTTTTCTCATTTACACCAGCATATTGTGTAGAAAATAGAGCGACGATGATGATGCATAACAATGGAAGAAAGACGTTTCCGTTCAGCGCGAGGCAATGGGAGGAGCTGGAACAGCAAGCTCTGGTGTACAAATACATGGCCTGTGGGATGCCAATCCCGCCGGATCTCATCTTCACCATCAGAACGAGCCTCCACTCTTCTCTGTCCTCAAAGTTCCTTCTCCAGCAACCCCACCAACACAGTACTGAAATTGGTTTCTTTTTTGTATTCTGTTCCATGCTTTGGGTGTTAATAACAACGAGATGTACATATTTAATTTGCAGTGGGATGGGCCAGTGGGTTCGACGTGGGATTCGGCAGGAAGATCGACCCGGAGCCGGGGCGGTGCCGGAGAACAGATGGGAAGAAATGGAGGTGCTCGAAAGAGGCGTACCCGGATTCCAAGTACTGCGAGAGGCACATGCACAGAGGGAGAAACCGTTCAAGAAAGCCTGTGGAAATCATTTCTCCAAAACACAACTCCACTCGGACCAACAATAATATTTCTGCTGCGGAATTTCACTTCATTAATTACCCTAAGTTCTCGTCTCATCAAGAAAACAACACCAAGTGTTTGCTGGAATCCTCGACTGTTCATGCTTTTACTTCGCATTCTCCTAGCAAAGATTACAGGTTTTTGTACAATTTTACTTCTTGTTTTGATTTGTTAAATATTTTCATTCCATATATATTTCTTGGTTGAATACGATGCTTGTTTTGTGATTATTGACTGATTAAAATTGCGGAAACAGGGATGGAGATTGTGGGATGAAAGGGGGAATGAGTGGTTATGAGCATGGATTTAATTTCTCAGAGGGTTCTTCCCAAATGAAAGATAAGTCTTACAGTTCCTTTGGCTGCGAGAGTTTCACAAGGCAGCATCAAAACCACAACAGCTATTTCAATTTCGACAACATTGAGAGGGATGATAATGATAGTGATCAACCCAACAAAGTTATGCATCATTTTCTTGATGAATGGGCACCAAACGATCACAAACACTCTGAGGATCATACATTTTCAGCCCACACAAGTACTCAGCTCTCAATATCCATGCCAAATGCTTTGCATGACTTCTTCATCACTCAAAAATGGTAAAAAAATCACTGTAAATAAGTTCTCTTTCCATTCATGCTTCTTAATTTACAGTAGTATATCACATAACTAACAGGTTCATCTCTCTCTCTCTCTCTTCAGAAAAAAATAAAAAATAAAAGTATCTGCAGAAGTTGAGGAGTTGGGGTTCTTCTTTGGAATCAAATTAAAAGAGCAACAGAGTACTTTAACATAAATGGTCGTGGGACAGTCGTTTCCTGTTTGATTCTATCAGTATAAATCCTGCATTTGTGGCCTCAAAACTGTTTCTTTACTTGTGTTTGTGTAGGGGGTGGGTGGGGATTAGGGGGGTTTCAGTACTGGAACTATGTATGCGTAGTACAGTTGTAGCAACTGGGGAATGAGTTGGATTTATTTGGTTTTGTGCAATGTATTTGTTTGCTACTAGTGGCAGTGGTATTTATTTTGTTTGAAAGGTATCTGCCAATTTTGCCACATTTTGTGTACTTTTTGCATCAGAAGATAGATACATCCTTGACCGTCTCTCTGCCTTTTTCTGTGATAACTTTCAAAAACACTTATTATGGCTTTTCCTAACAACAAGCTTTGTGGACCTCACTGTGGGTTAATTTTAGCTCAAATTTAATTTAGTCGAATCAGTATTAAATATATAAATAGGCTAATTTTTATTTCATGTAATACCAATTATTAGTCACTCTTTATACTCATTTGTTTTTTTAGTATGTAATGGTAGGGGCTTATTCTGAATTCTTGCTAGCCCAGTGTAATATGTGGTAATATGGTAGTTGGAAACCCCACACACTGGGTGAGATCGGGTGCATTGGAGGAGATGATATTAATGTATGTAGAGTGTTAATTAGTTTACCATCATGTCCTTTTACACTTTTGTCCTCGAGGCCGAGGACATATTAGTCATTTTCCATATACACATGGTTATATCCTCAAAATCAAACATGTATGCCTTTCTAATGTACAACAAAATATGTCAAAACAAACATAATATTGAAATACTACTTATAAATGACCAGTGCTTTCATTTACGCTATGCCCTACATCATGTTCCTGTGTGTTTACTGAGCTTTGTTCACTTCAACGCCATGCGCTTTGTTTCGCTTTATAGAATATGGAGAGAGACACTTTGAGAGTGAAAAACAAGGGCAAGCAATAGAAAGGATAGTCCCTTGCGCGTTTGCGAACTACAGTTATTAAAAAATAGTGAGATCACTAGTGAAAGAAGGACCAACGAAGATCCTATCCTGAAAGAGGAATAGGAGGAGTTAGTTTCCTTTGAAGATCGCGGAAATAATCGGACTTTTATGCCATGCACTAGGACTGACCATATCATTTGTTGAAATTGGTCTTATGAGTCTTCATGCATTAATTTTTAACAACTGAAATGCAATCATCTCAAAAGGAAAAAAGAAAAAGAAAAAGAAAAAGAAAATTAAAATAAATGTTTTACTACATTTCGAAACCTCAACTGATAGAATATTGAAGGGTGACGGCTGTGGCGGTGGTAGAGGGCAACTGTGGTGGTGCAATGTGGAGGGCGGTAGAGGTGTGGTGGAGGGGGGGGGATCTCTCTCTCTCTCTCTCTCTCTCTCTGTGTCTTGACCTCGGTAGTGAAGGACGGCGTTGTGGCAGTGGTGGAGGACAGCGGTGTGCGGATGGTGGCGTGGGGGAGGCGGTGTGGGGAAGATGGCAAATTTTTTTGAATGAAGAAAGAAAGTATATATATATATATATATATATATAAAAGCACAAAGAACAAAAGGAAAAGAAAGATTTAAATACATAATAAAAATATAGTTTGGGAGATTTTTAGATTTTTTATTTAGTATTTTACTATAAATTTTGAGATTTTTAATTACATATTTACTTTTATGATAGTGTGTAATTATTTTATTTAAACCTTCACAGAATGTGTCATAATAAGATGACACCTATGCGTCAGGTAAGCAATGGCGTATTCAAGATACCTAATCAGTTTGCCGCCAACATGAAATTCCGGTGAAATTCGGTCAATCTTCAGCTAAATTTCACAATTTGAGGTAAAAAGTTTTGAATGTGTCAAAATTAGTTAAATTCATGTTATACTGTTACTTTACAAATTTTTAGCTTCAAACTGAAGTTCATATAAAAAGTTTACGTTAAAGCTCATCGAACATATAATTTTTTGTTCAAACTCAAGCTCATCAGAAAAAATTAGCGCTCAAGCTTGACACATTTACATCGAGCCCATTTGAGATCGAGCTCAAAGTTCTCGTAGAACTTGTTATAAATGTTAAATTAGTAGAAATTTCGGTATTTGATATGCATATGTTATAAAATTAAATTATTACAAAAGATATTTTCATATTTTTGATACCTATGCTAATACCATATAATAAGGATTTATTATATTTTTAAGACAGTTAAGATGTCACTTTTCATATTGAGGGCACTTTTTATTAAGAGTGTCAAATGTGGGATAGGAATTTTATTTTTTTTGCAATGTTAGGACTCCGGCCATTGTTGCCGGAAAATGACACATGGCGCACACATCATCACCACAATTACATATGTGCGCGTCACGTGTGTGCCATGTCATTAGCCACGTGTGCACCATATCATTTTTGCCTACTTATAGAAATTGACCCCTATACTAAACTTTTATCTTACAATTAGATCTCTTAAAAAATTATAAGTCTATGGCGTTTTGTGATTACGCAAATTTTGAGGGGTATAAATAAATGTATTTACACTGAATTTCAAGGAAGGGGTGAAGGTGTAATTATCCCCAAAATAAAAGTTTTTTTTTTTTTTTTTACTCCCAACCTTTGTTCTATTGTTTTACACTCTCCTTTGCAGGCTTTTTACACGTACACTTATGTAAATATGCAGCTGACTATCGTACTATTTGCTGCAGGCCACATGAGTTTGATTCTCTCTTCTCAGGGTATAAAATGCAAACTATGTTACTTAATTATCTGTTTTTGTTTCGAATCATTTTCAAGATTTACATTGTCTACTATATGTGTTACCAAATTCTGAAATCCACTTTCTTCCAGGTTCGCGTGCAGTAAATTCACAAGGCCCACCCAAATGCTAATGGCCAAAATACCAAGAACTCACCTTCTAGATAATTTTGTTATAAGGTGTTCTACAAAATTCATTTCACAAGAAAATGGATTGACAAATCAAGCATACTTCAACCACCTCAAATCAGCCAATCATACACTTCCTGCCAAAGAGTCTGAATCACACATCTTCTGTGTTGCTTTTTCACCTTTCTTTTTTTAAGTGGTGGAAAAGAAAAAATAAAGTTCTGGTATTGAAAGTTGAAAAAACCTTCTCCAAAACCATTTTTTAAGATATGGTTTTAAAGTTTATTCGAAAATTATTAACCAACATGCGCAACAAATACATTGTATTTCTTAATCTTTCAGTTTCCAGGACATTGCAAAGTTGGGAGCTTAAATAATCTCAAATTTATTACTGTACATGTACGAAATGAGGGGGGAAAAAAGAAGTATTTTTAGAGTATAAACACAAATACTCTACATGCTTAATATGGTTGTAGACTCATGCATCGAACCCAACCCCGCTAGTGAACTTTTTTTTTTTGGTTCACTTGTAAGGGCTGTGCATGCGAAAAACTTTAGACAAAAATATAATACATCTCCACATCTCAAATTATATAAAATAAATAAAAACTAAGATATAGAGCTAAGGAGTTATCAAAAAAACAATGCATTGAAGTAAAAAAAAAAAATCACTTGTCATAAATATAAAATAAAAGGTAAAAAAGTTACTTAAGTCTAGATTTGACATGAAAAAAATGAGCTGATACTTCAGACAAGATGAAAACAGCACATGAACCTGTTTGCTATTTTTGATTGAAGTGAGATTTGGGGATGTACATTGTTAAGAGTGCTCATAAATATTTGGAATAAGAACAAAAATGAAATTGACCTCCAACACTCGATACAAAATTTAGGAATCATACTTGCATCCTGCCCTATGCAAATTTTGGATGACATCCACTAACCAAGAAAGGAAACTGGAGAGATACATACAACGCCTTCCAATTAATTCCCAACATATTTTTGAAACCAAAGATCTACACAAGTTGGTTACAGTTCCAGCCTCCCAGATTCAACTAATTTTGCAACATAGGCAAAGATAGCATAATCTAATATTGTGCAAATTAAAAAGGCTGAGTTCAGATACCGGTTATATTAACGGTTTCAGAGAAGGGGGGACATTTCAATCTTCGTCATCAGCCACACCACCTCCGTGAACTTCTCCATCACTGACCTGCATGTCATCCGATTTCTGGCTGCTGCCTCTGATGTGGCTCATCATCTTCATCAGATTCTGAAAAGGCCCTTCTTCGTCGATTCGTATTTGAAGGTGCAGCCTTCACCAACAACAGATGTCGAAACGAGAGTTCTCAGAATATCAGATGGAAGAAAAGGAAATAACAAGGAAAAGGAATTTTTTTTGAAAAGAGGATCTTGCAAAGGCTTACAAATAAACCATGATGGTCAAGTTTTGTATGCAAATGCAAAGAATATTCATGGTATTCTAGATTATTGAAAGGAATGAAGGATTATTATCCAAGCCCACAAGCATCTTACCCCTCAAAAGGCAAAAAGAAAATCATATGATTTGGATTATCAAAAGAATGAAGATTATTAAGGATACTGCAAGGTCTGATACCTCAAGTTGCTAAGTTACAATATGTCCTAATTCACGAGGAAGTTGACTATTATGTTCTGAGATGTGAGAACAGTCATATCCAAAGGAAATTGTATAAAATTAGATCGATTTCTATGGAGATAAAACGTTTTTGGGAAAAAGAGAGAAATGGATTCATCTGACAGTACTAGATCAAGAAGATGCCAGGCATAGAATAGAAAGTAAAAGACAAAAAGAAACATCAACAATGCCCTTGCACATATCATATTATGTTATTTCACAAACACCAGAGCTGGTGGATGTGAACACACAGAGACACAGAATACACACACACAGAGGGAGAGAGATTTACATCATCATCCTCAGCATCAGAATCTTCTAGGCCAGCGGCCGCAAGGACTTCCTGTGGAATGTCTTCTTCTTTATCCTCAACATCATTTGTATGATCATATTGCTCTGTGTAGCCCGTATTAGTGTCTTCATACTCCATTTCCTCTTGATCTTCCACTTCAGCTTCAGCTTCCTCCGATTCATAGCGTGTTTTCTTATCCTTCTTCCTCCGCTTTCCCCCTCCTCCTCTCCTCCTCCTTTTTTCACCATGACCACCCTCCTCATCTTCAGTCTGGGGTTTGTCTTTCCGTTTTGAAGCAGAAGAAGTGCTCTTCCATTGTTCCTATAACACATCAAACATTAACCCACAGGAGAGCAGCAGATTTTGAAGTTTCTTATCTCAATTGGGAGAAAAATGAGAAGTGATGATATCGTAATTACCAATTATAACTGTCCGACAAGGATTCAACATCAACTTGTCAATATAACACTTCTAAAACTTGGACAAATACTATTTAATGGCAAAGATGAACAAGCAAAACATTTCTTATAGCTAATTTTCTAAAAGATATAGACATTGTTGAATTTATGAACTTGATCAAACCAAAATGATTTATTGGAGAAGCCCTCCCAATCACTTCATTTATTTAGATTGCATCAACTCATGATGACATGGAAACAGAATGAAATCTACAGACGTGGGAACACAATCAGATTTCTCTGGGTTTCAACTTTCAACTTCCATGAATTACATTTTGGATAATGTTCAATTTGAGAAAATGTATTTGAAGGATGCTCAACTTTTAATAATACAATTCCCAAGTAATTAATCAGGGTCATAGCATCTCAAGAAAATACAGTCCCCTGGTAAGCAGATCCACTCATAAGCATTTAATTTATATGAACAACAAATAATGGCGCTTTCTACACTGTAATAAATGCTAACCTATAAGAGAGAGAGAGAAAACAAGAACAAAGTAAAACGGAAACAGTTTTTGAAAAGCACAAAACAAAACAGTTTCTGAAAAGGCTCAGAACATAGCACATGAACAAAATCGAACTGAATAATTCTAAACAAGCCATTACCTTAATGCGCTCCAAATGCTTCTCTTGTTGCATAACTTGCTTTAATTCATCCTCCTGTTTTCTTTTCTCCATCTGGATTTAACTTAAGTTTGAGTAAATGAAGAGTCAAAAGAATCACTTAATGACATTAAGAAGTACACAGATCATCACCTGAACTTTTCTCTGCTCTTCTGCCTTTCTGCGGGATTCATCAGCCAACTCCATCTGTCGCATGACTTCCAATCTTTGCATATTCTGCATCTCCTCACGCTCAGCAAGCTCACAATGGACGTTTGCTGCTTCAAGCAAGTGTTTGCAATATGCAACATGAGTTTCAATTTTCTTCTCATCAAATCCATGGAAGTGAAGGTGTGAGGCTGCAGACAACAAGCTGAATAAACGAACAGCATTCTTGAGCTCTGCTACTGTAGCTCGCACCTAACAGGATTGAAAAAATAAAAATTCCAATTGAGAGATAAATAGAGAGAGACTAATGCTAGAAGAGGGCAAGACATTGGACGAGTTGCAAACCCACATGCATACAAGATCTTTTGAGAGGAATTTTGATTTATATTATTTCAAATGCTTCTATTGGACATACTAACAATGTGCTCTCTTTAATGTGGCACCAAATGTTTTAGTCCATTAAAGGTGCATAAGTTCCATAGAAGTTACAGCCTAATAGGTCTGAATCGAAGAAGAGAAGATACTCTGAGATGAGTACAATTACCCTCATAGCGCAAATGCATAACAAATGGAAGCAAATAACCTTTAGCAGTGATATCAACATAGTCCATATTCTCAAGCCTATAGTTGCTGACACGGGAAACTGCAGATAGCGGTCTAGACACCATGCAGAAACCCAAGAATCTCGAGCGAGTAAGATTTTCCTTGGTAAATAGGCCAGGTAAAAGTGTGAAAGAAATGCAACATTCACTCCATTAATCAGTTTTTTGCATCTACTTATTAATTTCGTCCGGACAAGATGACGAAACAATACTTGATCTAATCTTGGGTGGCTTAACATATGCCAAGGGGATAGTTGATTAAAAACGAAAACCAAATGAATGGTCATGCTTAAGTTGATAAACATCTGCTAATAAAGTGATTTTCAGCAACGTCAAGTCATCAAATGAGAGAAGCCAAGAGACTAAAAATGCAGCAGTTATCAAGATAAAAACACCAAAAAAATTCACCACTCATATCAGTCATAACCAAAATAGAACCAGATAAAAGATGATGACCTCATCCACAGTCCTTTTTGTCTTTTGAAGTGTTGATGCTGAGAACTTCTGTAGAGTAACTCCTGCATCAAACCTTAATGTGTAATTTGACGGAGCCAAGTGGATAGCTCTTAGTAATGTCTTTTTACAGTCTTGCCACTGTTCAGCCTCGTAATGTGTACGCGCTAAGTAGAGAAGCACTTGACTGTCGGTATTATAGTAGAACTTACGCAAGCAGTTTTGATACTGCAAAGATAAACATGATGTTTTGTAGGGTGCCTGGTTAAGACAATGCATTCTTCTCATAAACAAATAAATGAAGAAAGTTTCAAACTAACCATTTTCACAGCTAAAGCAAAATTGCCTTGAGCAAAGTGAACATGAGCCAGGTTAATCCACACATCTGGCATCTGGACATTAAAACTTCCACTTGCAGCTTCTTGAACCTGCAGGAAAGCAGAGCTGAGTGAATTTAAACAAGTATAAAACTTTCTGCCTGTCCTAACTAGTTTAAAACAAGTATAGCTGACCTGTGTAAACAGATCTTTAGCTATATCAAATTGACCCTTTTCTGCAAATACCATACCAGCACCATTTGCTGCATAAAGGTTAGCAGATTGCTGCAGCAGAACCTGGCGGGAAATATATACATGTGACATATAAACAGAATCCTAGAAGTAAACCACACCAAAAAAGAAAAAAAGGGCAAAGCTTACAATGCCGCTTCAGCGAATACAAATTAGACAAAGATGACAAATATGGTTTCAGCTCATTAGGTAAAGGCCAATGAGGGAACCATGAGAAAATGCAAATTCTGAAACTATAAGCTTATACAATAAAGATAGTTTTGTGGGGGGGGAGGGGGGGGGGGAGGACTGGCTATAAGTGGTTTCCACAAAAATAAGATAGCCAACGTACTTTAGTGTACAGTTCCTTAGCCTTCTCATAATGTGTAGCTTCCAACTTGGGAGCTCTTTTCTCATTGCGATTTGCTGCAAAGTAGTTCCAATTTCCCTGGCAGATATCAAGGCAAGTGGACAAGTTACTATTGCTACTTGATTTATTACAAGCAAGTGTAAACTTGAGTATGAAAAATTCTGAAACAGTGAGAATGATTGAGGCTTCATGCAGTTGCACAACCCGATGATGTAAAAAAGACCTGGAAAATCTCTTTAACAAGTTACCCAAGTTTTCATGATCCATTTAAATAGCTCATAGAATTATCATAAGAATGTAACTGTGAAAGAATTGTGAATCAGTTATGTACCAGACAAACTGCAGCATAAGAATCTTTTGCATCAGTTGAGTCCTTCGCCGTCCGGAAAGTTTCTTTCGCCTTGACCCAGTCATCGTTCTTAAGCTCCAAGTCACCAAGCATTAGTAATGCATCTGGGCACTTCTCATCCACCTTAAGTGCATCACCAATCTATGACCAAAAACCTCTTTTTAGAAGAAGAAAATCAAACAATGGACAAAGAAAAGTGTAGGTATAAGACTAGTGAAGAGAGATTGCAGAGATATATAACAACCAGTTCGAGGCTAATATGAACGTTGTTTCGAGCTTTTGCAATGGCAGCAAGCCTCAAGTAGGCATCTGTGTAGTCTGGATACTGAAATAATGACAAAGGTTAGTAAAAATTGCGTGAATAAGAATATAAGGGCAACACAAGATAGAAAAATCACTCTAGTGGGTTCTTAAAGAATCTTTTGCTTCAACGCTTTTGAAAAGATGACACAGGGCAAGTGATGAATCAGACAATGAGAATATAACATACATATGAAAAGTGATGCCGCCGAATGGAGAATATTCATTCTTCACCATGCCACGGGCCAACTATAAAATTTTACATTTTCTAAAGCAAATTATTATTTGAAATCCTATTTGGAAACCACAAATGAAAAAACACCTACCTGATTTTCCTACCTAAAGCTTTGAGTTTATAGAAATCTAAAATTGATATAAACAAATTATCTATAGTTGTTTGGAGATTATGTACAGCCTATAGATATCAAGCCACGTTAAGATACCATGCAAAACTATGACTCAGGGATTAAAATTACTACAGGATTAGGAGCTGTGTAAATAGCTCCAAGGAAAATTAGCTAGTTACCCACTACTGACCCTTTTCTTTTCTTTTTTTTTTTTTTTTTCTCTTTTTATCCTCCTAACTCAATATATTTATTTTGTTAAAATTAAGGGATCTTACAGAAGATTTTGAGCTGGTACATTTTTATTATACATATACACTAATAGATCATTGAGTACCCTTTTAGATGCATCTATCAAATAAAAGGACAAAGTTATCCTATAGTGGTGTTCATGTGATGTTATAAACATGTTAGAGAATCATAGTGCATAACTATGTAAGTTACGTTAAACTCCTAAGTTGTAGGACAACTGAAATTGATACTTGACCCTAATATCTATCAGTAACTGCATTGAACAGGAAAACATTGATACCTTAAATAATATCAGGCGGTATAGAACACAGGCTGATTCACTGTCATACATCTGCTCCAATACTCGAGCTAAATTAAATACTGTTGACACTTTATTCCATGGAAGTTCCACAGATAAACCCTGTTCCTCAAGTCGGTTAAATAATTGCAAATCCTTATATTGACGGATACTAGAGCTCACATCAACGGGATATCTTGCGCTATTAATTAAATTAGCTCGGGCTCTACGACTAGGACTCAGTTGCTCTTCATGACTTGCTGCTTCTCCATTGGCATCTGTTTGTGCCATGTTCGAAATGGATTCTCCTGCAGCACCAAAAAAGTTGCCCCATATACCCTCTCCTAGAGCTTCCTTAAATGTTGCACCAGCAAGCTGCAATACACAAGATATTACAACCCCAAAACAACAACTTAATCCAACTCACCATGCCGAAGTTTATCAAACTGAAGTATTGCAAGAATGTGTATTGTGTACAAACCTCAAACTCTCCCCTCTCAAAATGGAGAACGCCAATATTGTTAAGCAGCTCTAAAGGTACTTCCTCATTCCCTCTTTTTAGCAGATTACGAGCCTGTAAAAAACCACAGACTTCAGTAATGAGCAGAGTCTTATGAGTCAATCTAACTGTCTGCACTTAAGAATGTGGCAAGAGAATCGCATAGCCTCCACAAAATTAGTAAAAACATCATCTAGTACATGAATTATTCGGTGAACATTATTTCGCTAAGTAGACCAAATGCATGTGTCAAGTTTCCCCGAAACATTGTGCAGCATTCATTGAAAATAATCCAGTAACACTATAGTTGGAAAGCACTTACGGTTTTAAAGGCATCTAAAGCAGCACTAATGTCCGTTGAGATTAACATATCACCAAGTTCGAGAAATGCCTGTAAAAGTGTGTCAGAATATACACAAGTCAGAAGCAAGTAAGAAGTAAAAGTGTCTGGTGGTACATAATTGTCAGAGACTTCAAGAAACTTAATCATAGAGTTCATAATTTCAAGCATATAAAAAGTTAAAAATCCTTATCGAAGAACAATTTTTTGGTTAGTTCATATTATCATATTCTGACAATTTGATCCTTTATGTAAAGTCAAAAGGTTTCCTTTAACATCCTAGTGTGCACACTTGACCCACTGACATACTTCATTGTTGTACCTAAACATTTTTATGCAGGATATATACTTCTAAGATTAAATACCCCAGTGAACCCATGATGTGGTTAAGAGTGCCACTAGGAAAAAAAGTGCGTCACTGACAGAACATGTGTGATTCATTACATTAGAAGGGAGGTGCATTTTTGCTGTCTATCAGGCAAACATATGGCAATATATGCCATACTTAGCTTCTCATTGAATAAATCAACTCCAAGTCAATTGAAAGACAGGGCTGACAAAAGATTACAGTTTTGCAATCTAGACCTTTCCTAACATTGTTGTACCTGTGAGGCCCTTGGGGTGACTTCCTGAGCTAGATGCCTGAGTAGTACTATTAGTTAAGCTTAAGTTTTGTACTTTAGAAACTGTAAGCTTTCCGTACTCACATATGTAATCCTTCAAGCAATTATTATGGAATAATGACAGAAATAGGACAATTCAATCCTTACTCCAACAAGGTATTTTTGTCAAAAATTTTGATCTTTTTTTTTTAATATTTATAAACACAATTAATTTCAACAGCAAGCCATCAGCCAGAAATAGTTAAAAGGTTCAAGAACTGCCATTTAACCAGGGATTCTTTCTGGTACCGGAACCATACTCTGCAGGAGAGGGCATTGCGTGACTCAAATATACTATTGGTTGGCATTGCAGAAAAGTTGTAACACATCAATTTATGATCAATCTGATGAGGTAATGTTTGAATCCAACCCTAGAGTATCTGGGGAATTATTTTGATCAGCATTTTATTCTTATTTATAGGGAACTTGAAAGGAGGCAGTTGCATCAATTTGGTTCCACATTACAAGCTGCAACAGAACCATCAGAGAAGGAGAGAATAAACAGTGGGGAAAAGAGAGCAGCAACATGGTCACCTGAGGATCTCGAGGATCAATTTTGGTGGCTTTCCTAAATAGTTCTTGGGCCTTCTCATTCTGCTCGAGCTGGACATAAATGTGTCCAAGAGCCTACATCCAAACAAATGCAATTAATTCTTTCAACAAAAGGGGAAGAGAGAGAGAGAGAGAGGAGACCAAAAAGCTCTAAAACTTGAAATAATTCTTCACTCACTTTCAATGTGTCACAATTTTCTGGTTGAACCTCCAAGACTTTCTCAAAATTGGTTAAAGCACTTCGTAGGTCTCCTAATTTCAATTGGACCTGCCCCAGACCTATTTCAAGCAAGCACAAGCATTCAATTAACTTGAAATGCTGATTGATTCCTAAGTTGCAACATAATACAATCTATTGAAAATCCTCCACTAAATCATGGAAATTTAACCATTCAGGTAGGTCACATCAAACTCATCAATTGTTCAACTTAGCTTACATTAAAATCGGATAAGAATGTATATCTGAGAAAGGTTATGGATTAATAGAAGATCACCATTAATATCTTTTTCTTTAGTCCTTATCTCTCGACTCTCATTGAGCAGGCTCAGACAACAAGATACAATACAAACACTAGCGTAAGGATTAACAAGGGCAGAGAAATAATAACATATATAACTCATCTAAGAGCGAGTATAATCTGTCTTTTGTTTCTGTTATCAGAAGTTAAGGCATACTATTTGCACTGAGGAAAAAATATGAGAACAATGTAAACTGCAGTCAAATATTTGGCGTGAGAGAATGGATCAACCTCGTTGCATCTTGCAAGGTGTGAGAAGGCAGATTTTGCAGAGTCATTGTTCTATGAAAATGAATTTCACACCCAACTAATTCATTTAACCATAGCAAAATATAATCTGAGTCATATCATCATAAACAGAAGGTGTGATTGATCCATCGTTCTATTTTACAATGACATAATGTCTTAGCTGATGCAAAAGAAAACCAAAGAATCATGTTATGTGAAAATGAGGGTTTGAAACATCCAAAAACCTACTCCACAATATGAAGAGGTCATTATCAGAAATAAATAGCTATATTGATTGACATAAAAATTTTCAGTCCAAGTACCTCTATACCCCCACCTCCATGGCCCTATAGGCCTTTATACCTATTATCCTAACTATGCAATATATCTTACTCATGACAATTGCCCTAACCCCTGCATACAAAAATAAGACTACATATGCCATAAATATTTTATCCATAATTTCAGTTTTTGAGAATATACTCTTAATGAACAGAAGAACAAAGGCAAACTAAAAGGAACTTCTGATGATTTTGACTTATAATGCACGACCATAGAAACCTATAGACTTTCCTATGTATGGAGTAATTTATATTCACTGACTAAATGGTAATCTATGCATTTCGAATATCTGTTAATTGTTTTCAACTGTTCTATCATTCATGTAATAGTTTCTTTGCAATTGGAGTAAACTTGAGCTATCATTTTGCATACTTACACCAAGAAATTAAACTAATTAATACTAGTAATTTGACAAATTTTATCTTTTCAATTTGCGGTAGACCCACAAAATGAATTACCGATCAATGTTCCATGTTGATCAATATATTCTGCCAGCATATTCCGCTGACACAAGGAAAAGTATAATAGAAAATAAAATAGAATGAACTACATACCATAATAAGGTAATACAAATTCATGGGCATTGTTGCTTTCTTTAACAGATGCCATATAGTACATTCCTGCCTTTTCATAGTCCCCCTAAAATCAAGCAAATAACAAGACATATGATCAGAATAAATGAAGATGGAAAAAGTAACAGTTATAATCACAAGACAATTTAACAAGTTTAAAGGATCCAACAATTGCCAGTATGAGAAAACATAACTTAACGGAAAAACAAAGAGAGGTGAAAAATGGACATTCTTCAAAACTTTTGACCAAGGAAACAATTTGCAATCGAGCACATATAGAGGCAACCTTGCTGTGATAAGAGCGAGCCAAATTGTAGTAAGAATGCGCCTTCGTTGGACCGTGCATAGTTACAGCCAGCGCAGTTTCAGTAAGTTGTTCAACCAGGAAATGTTGACCAGTGAAGAAGAAATGATTGGCCAGATAATTTAGTGACATTGCACAGTAAGGATAAATCTCAAAAGCTTTCTGCATCTTTTCCATCCCATTCCGAATACCAGACGCTGCAGAATTTTACATATGAAGTAAGATTTCAACAAAATATGTCCAAAACTAAAATTCATAAACTCATAAAATTATCTTCAATTAAGCATACGACCAAGTTGATCCAAAAAAAGGGCTAAAATACAGGAGAAATACAAAACAATCAACTCAGGCTTGTTTGTTGGGAATGGTGAATTTGCAATATAGGATTTGATAGCTAGAAATCTTATTTAGAACAGAAAATTTCTTTCCAAATGTTTGGTAGATTATCTACAAGGATAAATAGACAAAAATGTGCTTATTACATACACAAACGTTCATATTATAGTATTTTTTTTCACATATGTTATGTAATATATGGTCGAATACGTAGGTGATACAATTACAGCATACATCCAAAAGAGAAATCCATAACAAATCCAATGCAAGAGAGAGATTGTTCAAAAAAGAAATAATGACAATGGTAACAATGTCTTGCGATTCTTCAGTGTTACATTCCCAGGGCAAGGAATGAGAAAACAATAGAAAACTAGATTTCAGATTCCTGGGATTTGGGTGCAATATCCATACTCATGAGGAACCTGATTCCTTTCCAAAAACTAAGAAATCAAATCCAACACAAAAATAAGATGCTAGGAAATCAGACTTATAGATGAGCATCATTTCAAACGGAGCCTCAATGTCTCATGAGATGACCATGCCTGCAAGGTTTTAACAGTTACAGTGATCTGATAATCATCAGTAAACAAGGCGGATACAATTTCTCAACTTATTTTCATCTTTGCATCTTGCGCTGGCCATAAACTCATATATTCAGAAATGAAACTAACCTTCATTAGTTTGCAAATCTGAAATTCCAAGTGCCACAAGAGCTTCGACATTTTCTGGATCTAACTGTAGTTATGAGTTGCCATAACCCAAATATTAATCAACATATGAAATTATGGTGCTGAAGATAAAGTCAGCTTAATTGGTGCCTGATCCCATGGTCAGTGATCACTTGCCTGTAGAACACGTTTAAATGCTTGCTTTGCCTTTTCAAACCGACCCACTTTATACTGGCAGAGAGCTATTCCAAGTCTTACACCAGCAGCCCAAGGATAGACTTGCAATGCTCTCTAACAAAACCATATAAGTTACGAGTGAGAAATATAAATAGTTCCACAAGTTGATTGAAGCGAAATACTTCAATTAGTATAAAAGAGAATAAACAAACCTTGTATAACTCCAGTGAATCAGAATATCGACCACGGTTAAAGTGAACACATGCCTGCAATAGCAAATAATTAAGTGCTATATGAGCCAGACTAGTTTGATGCGCGTAATGAATGAGCCCATGGTACTATATATAGTATATGCAGTCACATCCATCCCCAGATTAACAAGACCTGAAAAGTCTGCAGAGAGTCAAGAAATCTAAAGATAAAACCTAGGGTTCCATTAAATAAAAATGGATGTGAAATATCAAAGACGGAAGGACCGTGGAAGGGAAAAGACCTCCATATCTTGTTTGGTAAGATTCAAAGGAAGGTGCAGGATGAGGATGAGCAATTCTTCATAATTCATACTTCTGACAATTTTACAATAGGGATAAAATATTGACTAGATGAAACTGAGACTGGCCCGCAGGGAGAGAAGAAAATTACTACCTCATGGCCAATAATGTAACCATACAAATTTGCAGTTGTGATGGTTATGTGCCAAAAAATATTATTCAGATGGTAAACTACAAATTTGCGAATACTTCGATCGGCACAGAACTTATTTACCCTAAAAACATGCTTCCCCATAACTATACCACAAAAATGTTAAATTGTGAAACTCAAAAAGGACACAAATTTGCTCACTTAAATCATTCTAATGCATGGCTAAGCTTCTTTTAGAAGTCATCAGCACAAAGTTGGAAGAACAAAATTCTACGCACTAAGCACTATACAAAAATAGAAGTGAGTGACAGGTGAGTTTTTGGAATGAAAAGCCAATATTCCAAACAATCGCATTCAAATGATAGAACTGCTAACATGGGCCAGTCTTAGAAACATGTAAGAAAGTTCAATACCTGACCAAGAAGAGCAGGAACATTATCACGATCTCCATCTAATACAATCTTAAAGGCATTAAATGCTTGATCCACATCTCCCTTGGCCAGTAAAAGTTGACCTGCCAGCAACCAAGAAAACAACAAGCTGGTAAAAACAAATATGAAAAATGGAGCAATCCAAAAGGCAACCAGCAATAAATTACCACATAACAAATGAACAGAAATTGCTGTGCATCTGTAATTCACTCAGCTACTTCACCTATAAACTTGTAATTTGTTTTCAAATTTCACATAATAAAACAATGATGCAAATGAAAATCGTCATTTTCCCTCTATCATTAGCAGGTTTTCTGGGCAACTGTTCTTTGCTAGCTTTATTCATCAATCAAAATGCGGGTGTCAGATGCTACACAAATTAAACCCAAGATCCAAATAATGAGCGAGCTCACAATATTAAACAGGTACAAACAACATGCCACAGCTAAATCAGTACTGCATTTATAGAAGTACAAGAATATCGGTTAAGAGCACATGACCAAGTATTCTTTCGACTGGCTTATGTTAAGATCACAATCTAAAACTTATCACTAGCTTTAGAACCTATGCCTGGGGGCTTAAGACTCCATCATCAAAGCAAGAAATTCAACTTTTTCTGCACGCTACGCACAGGTCTAGATGCTCTCAAAACTTTTTCATAAACTTCAACTTCATTCTATGGAATGAGGAATGGTTACCATTGCACAATGAATGTGCAATTCTCACTTCAGCTTTGGCGTTGGGTTAGGCTTTAAGGTGAATCTTTAGACAAATGACATTCTATTGGAGAAAAGGGGATGCCTCACAAACAAAAACAGTCGAATCTACATTCACATTACAGTATTGAAACCAGATAAAGTTTCCAAGTAGCACTTAACACACAGAGCTTGGAAAAGGTTACCTTTCCCAACCCAGGTTGAAGGCTCGTGCATGTCAATCCTTGATGCCTTGTTGTAATACTTGGTGGCCTGTATAAAGTAGTCTTCCTTTTCCCTTTGTTTAGTCTCAATTTTCCCAAGGTAACTGTAATAAGCTCCCAAAGCATTTAGAATAGCAATCCTCTCGTATCTTACATCTGCATAATATTCATCAATTTCTGCAAAAACATTTGAGACTTAAACATATTAGGAATTACTCAAATAAATAATAATAGTAACCTTTATCAAATTTTAATGTAGCTTTTCTTTTCTTTTCATTTTTTTTTTTTTCCCTTTTCTCATCCAAAAGGAACATCAAAAGTTCAATATCATAGAAGAATCATTTACCAGGACTGGATCCTTCTTCCAATATCTGTCTAAATTGTTCGATTTTTCCTTGTTTGAAGTACTCCCTCTGCACCCAAACAACCAAATTCATCAAAATCTGGGAAGCAATATAAATTCAGCATGGACCTATATCAAACCACATCTGTACATGCCCATGATAGAGCAGTAACACGTGGCACACAAATTAACCAACACCACCCAGAAAATTTAGCTTCCCAAACACTTGTTGCCACCATTATGCCATACCATGATAAGTCAAGTGAAATAACCCATAATTCAACTCAATAACCAATTTTGTTACGAGCATGCTCAAGAACAATACATATTACATAAATCCCCCCCTCCCCCCCCAACCCCCCCAAATAAAATAAAACAAAACAAACACCATAGCCTTTTCAAGTGGTAAAAGCTCTTGACGTAAGCTACATTAGTTCAAACATGCCGTTCAAAACTTATCCGAAACGCCCATCATACTTCCATCCAAAATCACGTTCATCTAAGCACAAATTAGTGAAGGAGACACAATAAAGAACCCTGTACATCTCACATGCAAAAATATTTAGCTACAAACTCTACATACCCAGCGTCGTGGGTGGCATAAACCCCTGACCAAATATAAAATTCAACTCCAATAAATCGACTTTCACCCCAGGCACATCGTTCTCTTTCAAACACATCAAAAAACTTCAAATTCTTCGCATGCATGGTTGACATACAAACAAAGTTATCAAACTACAAACAGACAAGTACTTAAAAAATGCCTGGACATGAGCATACCGCAATAATGAGCCAGAGATCGAGCGGGGCTTGCTCCGCCTTGAGAATGTCAAGAATGTCGGTGGCATCGCGGGGCAGTTGATCAAGCGCCACCCGCACCTCCTCC
>JAOWBU010000283.1:0-32175 GCA_026212405.1 Petrea volubilis
CTCCTTCAGGTAGTGTCAGTACTGGGGCGCTGGTTAAACATCTTTTAATTCTTGAAAACTAGCTTCACACTTTCATTCCATTTCCAAGGAGAATTCTTGCGAGTCAGTTGAGTTAACGGCTCTGCAATTTTTGAAAATTTTGTATGAATCGTCGATAGTACCTGCTAAACCCAGAAAGCTTCTTACTTCAGTTGGAGTCTTCGGACGCTTCCAATTATTAACAGCTTCCACCTTGGAGGGATCGACTTCAATTCCGGTCTTGGAAATTATATGCCCTAAAAATGTAACTTTTTCTATCCAAAAGTCGCACTTACTAAATTTTGCATATAACTTCTTTTCTCGTAATGTCTGTAGAACAATTCGCAAGTGTTCCGCATGCAGTTCTGGAGTCCTTGAGTATACCAGGATGTCATCAATGAAAATAACCACAAACTGATCCAAATATGGTCGGAAGACCCGGTGCATCATATCCATAAAAGCTGCTGGTGCATTGGTCAATCCAAAAGGCATAACAACAAATTCAAAGTGCCCATATCGAGTATTAAATGATGTCTTAGGAATATCTTCCTCTTTAACTCTAAGCTGATAATATCCTTGTCTCAAATCCAATTTAGAATATACTTGTGAACCTTGTAGAAGGTCAAATAGTTCTTCTATGTGTGGGAGTGGATATTTATTCTTGACAGTCATCCGATTTAACTCCCGGTAATCAATACACATCCGAAGTGACCCATCCTTCTTTTTAACAAATAGCACTGGCGCTCCCCAAGGTGATGTACTCGGCCGAATATATCCGCTTTCTATCAATTCTTCAAGTTGCTTTTTTAACTCCTTCAGTTCAGCTGGGGCCATTCGATATGGTGTTTTTGAATAAGGTTCGGCCGCTGGTATGGTGTCGATCACAAATTCTATTTCTCTCTGAGGGGGTAATGAATTCAATTTTTCTGGAAACACATCTTGGAATTCCTGTACAACAGGAACTTCCTCTATCTTTATTTGGTCCTTCGGTTTGTTGAGCAAATAGGCAATGAATCCTAATGCTCCCTCCTTGATACACTTCTTTGCTTCAACGAAGGAGATAAGAGATATGGTTTTGGATGAACTAAGGGGGATTGGTGACATAGGTGAAT
The DNA here is from genome assembly GCA_026212405.1 of Petrea volubilis. Lineage (NCBI taxonomy): Eukaryota > Viridiplantae > Streptophyta > Magnoliopsida > Lamiales > Verbenaceae > Petrea > Petrea volubilis. The sequence continues at coordinate 1,131 of JAOWBU010000283.1, forward strand.
TTTCCCTTCCCAAAATAATCTTCTTAGCAAAACAATTTAGTTGGGCCTGATGTTGATACAACCAATCCATCCCAAGGATTATATCATAGTTTGAATAGGAAGCTCTATTAAGTCAGCGGGATATGTTTTTCCTTCAATTCTTATCGGACATCCTTTTAGAACCCGATTAGTAAGATAACTAGATCCTAAGGGGGTGCTAACTTCAAAATTATAAGGTAAGGTTCTAGTAATAACCCCAATCGATTCACAGATTCCACAGATACGAAAGAATGAGTAGCTCCAGGATCATACAATATTTTCATAGAAGTGTTTAAAATTTGAGCCGTACCTTCCACTACTGCAGTTGGATCGGGTCCTTCATCTGCCTCTAGAGCGTAAGCTCTAGCTTTTACTTTTGGCCTTCCGGCAGGTGGAACTTGGGTCCTTCCTTCTTGAGTTGAACCAAGGATATTAGGGTTTCGGGCTTTCGGGCACTCTTTAATCATGTGTTGATCACTACCGCATGCTACACATTTTCCATTCTTTTTCCAACAGTTTGCCTCTACGTGGCTAGGATGTCCACAATAGTTGCATCCAATTCTTTCCCTGCCTCCAAGTTGGTTAACATTTTGATTTCCTTCAATGCGGGGGCGCTTATTGTTTCTTGCATTGGCTTGTCTGAGTTGTCCTCCACCCCCCGGACTAGGCACCTTATTCTTGCTCACCTTGTTAGTTATTTGTTTGATTTCCCGAATTTCTGCCTCAACAACCATGGACTTACTGACAGCCTGTGTATATTCCTCAATGTCGGTCGCCATTAACGCCCATCGGACTTCAGGCCGCAAACCTTGGATGAATCGTTTGGTTTTTCTCCTTTCATCATTCATTATATGTGGCGCATACTGTACCAAACGAGCGAATTTGGCCTCATATTCCGCAACAGTAAGGATCCCTTGAATCAAATCCATAAATTCTTTCTCTCTTGCATCCCGAACTACTTGGGGTATAAATTTATCAGAAAACTCCTTCAGAAAATTTGTCCAAGTTACAGGGGTTTGGTTGGCATTCCATCTTTGTTCCACGAGCTTCCACCAGTTGTGGGCTGCTCCTTCCATCAGGAATACGGTGAACTCCACTTGTTCCTTTTCACTACAGCGCAAAACTTTAAAGATCTTGGTAATTGCTGCTACCCAGGATTCAGCCTTTTGATCGTTAGGCTCCCCATAGAATTTTGGTGGGTTGAAGCGCAGGAAGCGATCTAGCATCCTATCATCCGACTGGTGATTTTGATTTTGTTGGCTAATTTCTCTCCAAACTCCAACCATTTGGCTCAGAATATCACTATTATTTTCTTGGTTTGGAACATGATTTTCTTCTGGGTCCAACCTTGTCGTGGGTCCTTGATGAGGATTTCCTTGGGGTTGTGTTACAGTAGGGTGAGTTGGTTTTGGGGTCGGTTGGGAGTGTAAGCGGGTACGTGTAGCTCCTTTTCGTGGCGCCATCAAAATTCTAAGTGTTACGGATTCGAATCTAGGGAATAATTATCAAACATGATTATCACATAAGTTATGCACAAAACTTCACTACATCAAGTATATAATATGCGATAGCATATTTGATAATCACAAACAGAGCACATATACACATAGTGATTTGGTCAGAAGAAAGACTAGATGTATGCATGCTTACCTATATATAACACATGGTTATAACCTAAACCTAGGCTCTGATACCACCGCTGTGGCACCCCTCCCGCTAGGATCTTCCTATACGGTTGGAGACCACTGACGATCGCACTGAGCACAAATTTTGAAATTCATACCCAGTACGAACGCCTAAATTAATAATACGCAGTGGAGGTAGAGTAAAATATGCAACATGGATAATATAGATAACCATGTTTAGTACAACCAAGTAGAGCAACCGAGTACAACATCAAAATAGCCAACTAGTGGCATCAAGTAGCAAACTACAGATTATAAAGCAAGACAAAGTGAAATGAAGCTTAATATAACAACTGGAGGAGCGGCAACCATCCTATGCACGCCCATTATTCTGATTCTGAGGCAATGAACAGAAAGAAACTAGGGGTTAAGTCCAAATGACTTAGTGAGGCCACATATATATAGATATATATTTGATTGAAAATGAGACTCAAAACAGTTAAACCATAATAAAGTGCACGTAGTGTGAAATGTAACTTGATAATAATAACTGAACTGAGTAATACGAACAGTGAGCCCAAGACGGAGTCTCCAACCTTATAACTACCCAAAACAGATAAATCATAATAGAAACCCTTATGCCTCCCTTGTCGAGAAGCCACCTCGACACCAAACAAGACGGAGATGTATCACGCGTCCGTGCAATACATCGCTCCAATCCCTACTACAGTCATCCTCCGGCTGTACGTAGAAATTGATTTTACGGAATGGTATCATATAAAAGGTTCCATCAACGGTCCGTTCCGCCCGATAAAATTCCTCTTATAAGTACCTGGGCCCAAACTTCCCAAGGGCGTCCCCAAGGGTAAACGGATATAATAGGACATATATGGCTCACAACTTGTCAACAAAGCAATAAGCATTTTTACACCCGGGATACATAGAAATACAATTAAAATATGATATCCCAAAGGTGTCAAAAATCATTTTGAGACAGATACAACTTGGCAATATCAGAAAATGCAATATTTTTGGAAATAACTTGTCTTATATGTATGGAAAACATTTTCCGAAAAATCTGATAACATAAATTCAATAAGGTAGGCTATAAAAATAATATTTATATCGCATAGTTCAGAGCCCCAGAAAGGAATTGACAAAGCACTCACCTTAGGAGTTTATCAAGTTTATAGATTTGTTTCGGCTAGATCACTTGACTTCCTCCTAAAATTTACATTAATAGCTATAATTAGGATACTACTTAGTAATCTTTATTTAAAGAATAACCTAACTACTTATATTCTCGAACTAACACAATACTCATATAATCATAATTTAGAAATTAAGATGCTAACTTATACCTAGTATCCACTTTGAGAAAATATTGTACATTTTCACATAATCTCACATAAAACATAAGGAACATATTCTCATATTTTAAATTATAAAAGCATATTAAAACCATATTTTGGAATGATAACTAAGCATGCTTTATTCCTAATTTTATGAACATAGAGCATAATTACAACTAAAAAAAACATGCTTTCTAGCAAGTATTAAAAGAATAGCATTCAAGAAAATAGCATGTAACATAAGATTTATGTCTAAGTTAATCATGAAATATCAACTTAAGAAAATCACTTTAAAAATAAACAATCTACTAAACCAAGAGCATTGAAGCATGCTTGGCAAGAACTTTTACTCATGAGCATTGAAGCATGCTTTTAGCAAGAACTTTTACTCAAGAGCATTGAAGCATGCCTTAGCAAGAACTTTTACTCAAGGTAAGCATGAATAACATTCTTAGTTATGGGTTTAAGCAAGGTTTCTACCTTCAAGAGTATGTGAGGGAAATAAGGGAGTATATAGAAGGATAATAGGTATATATGTATGAAAAAAGAAGGTTTTATTGATGTATATATAGGTGGGGAAGATTTGCTATAACTAGAGAGTATTTTGTGTGTTGAGAGTGGAGTGAGTGTGGGTGGGTGATTTTAGGCGGGATTTTTGGTTTGTGTGGGGGAGAATGAAGACAATGGCCCCCTTTTATAGAGTTTAGGGCAAGAAATAGGATTTTTATAATATAAGGTCAATTTACAAGATAAGATAGGATAAGATAGGATAAGATAAGATAGGATAAGATAAGATAAGATAGGATAGGATAAGATAAGATAAGATAGGATAAGATAGGATAAGATAAGATAAGATAGGATAGGATAAGATAAGATAAGATAGGATAAGATAGGATAAGATAAGATAAGATATTTTAATAAAATATAAACAAAAAATCAAATAAAATCTGATATTTATTGACCTAATATTATAAAATCTGAAATCATATCTTTATTTTATTAAAATTTCGAATTTATACTTATTTATGTTTGTAAAAATCGAAAACTAGGGTTTTAGGGCATAAAATTAGGGTTTTAAGGCCTAAAATTCGAAAATTCATAAATAATTTAGAAAAATTCCAAAATGATGAAATTATATCTTTATAAATCTGAAATTATATGTATATTTTCCAGAAATTTAAAATGTTTTAGTTATATTTTCAAAAATTACAATTTAGGACATAAGATTTCGAAAATTGTGTTAGAATGTCAAATACGTTTAAAGTTTGAAAAATCATGTAATTATCACGTCACATAATTCACATATAAAAGAAGGATCATACCAAACATGAAATATTAGTAAGCATGCATGTATATGAAAAGAACCGATTTAGATTGTTGTTAGACCAAAAATCGGGATGTCACACTATATATATATAACTAAAGTATAAGTGTAACGCATATATATACATGTATTCTGTAACAAAATTATTTTCCTATAATTAGTTATATATATATATATATATAATTGTAGGAGAGATAGCAAAATATACAATTATATTTGAGTGGCAAGGATTAATACACGTTTTGCTAATTACAATACTAAGTGATCAATGTTACAAGTAGTCTTCCTTTTTACCACATTTTCCATGAAAATGACATAATTAGGTAATTAAACTCATGGAAAACATATTATTTAATTATTTTTATACATTTCGGACTTTATATATATAATTACATAAACTTATTTTCAAAAATTACTTTAATTAATTAATGCATATTTTCAAATTTGAAATAATTATTCCTATTAGTTTTCGAAAATAGGAAGAAATATAAAATTAAATTTCATGATTTGGAAACAATAATACTAATAATAAAATAACACCAATATTTTAAGTTTAGGAGAAGTTTTCAAAAAAAATTTAAGGAGAATTCATAAGTTTAAATTTCGATAATAGTAAGTTATATATTTATAAAATGCATGCAATGCAATGCACATTTATTCACAATAAAAAGAAACCCTCATAAACTAGTAATAATATTTCATAATTCCAAGAATAAAAGAATGCGGTTTACCAGGTTGTTGTATAAACTACCTGGTTATTGACGAACCCTTTGCCTATAATCTGATTTTGGGGGGAGGGGGGGGGGGCTCTTAATGCAAGCAAGGAAACTGTGTCAACATATACTTGAAAATGAAGTTTCCCACAGAGGCAGCGTTGGGTTTGTACCATTCCATGTCCAAGATGCATGGACCAACTACTCTCTCTCAAGTCCATATCTAAAAAGCAAAGATCACCTGAAGTAGGCTCGAGAAATGAGTTGGATGAACCAGGGGGCTCACCCTCAGGACCATTGAGCTAGAATCAGGTGACCTAAGAAGATTACAAGGATAGGATCACACCTACCGAAAGGCAAAGAGATGATGTTGATCCAATTCCTCCAAGATTATAAGAATGTATTCATGTGGAAAGCCTAAGATTTCCCAGGAGTCAACCCTGAGGTCATATTGCACAGGTTAAACATCGATCCAATAGTTAAACCTGTCAAGTAAAAAAAGAGAATGTTCGGGGTTTAAAGAAATAAGATCATCAAGGTGAAAGTCAACAAGTTGCTCAAGGCGAGATACATCATCCTAATTCGGTTTCCCAAATAGCTATGTAGTGTAGTGGTAGTCTCTAAAGGGTAGGACAAATAGAGGATGAACAATAATTTCATGGATCTCAACAAAGCCTGTCCAAAGGAACTATACCCACTCCCTCGAATTGACTAGTTGGTGGATTCAACGGCTGGATGCAAGATGATAAGTATGATAGATGTGTTCCAAGGGTACTACCACATATTCATGTCCCCCAAAAGTCAATCCAGAATGTCATTCATGGTTGAAATTGGGGTTTATTGTTTCTTGGTGATGTCGTTTGGCCTCAAAAATGTCAAGGCAACATAGCAAAGGTTAGTGAACCTCATCTTAAGAGATTTGATTGGGAAAACCATGGAAGTATATGTTGACGACATGATCATTAAAATTACTGAGGGAAAAGACTATCTAGAACACCTGAAGGGCATTTTTTAAGTACTGAGGAAATAGGGCTTGAAGCTGAATCCCTTGAAATGCACCTTATTTTGTACTCTTCCATTTCAAAGTATTTTGTAGTAAGCATCAAGTACGCCATCTTTCAAGGGGAGAGTAACAATGGGAACTTATCATCTTTGTGTTAATACTTTGATCTTATGTTAATTAAAGAAATTTTTCAAAAATTTATGTTATATTGAGTAGCTTAGATCTTCTGGCTTAAAGTTCATGCTTTCGTTGCTCTTTACATAACACTTACTTAAACTATGAGGTTTCCTTGAAAATATTGATTAAAGTTCATTTATACTACAAGAAATTTTGAGGAATATTAATTAGATAACTTGTCAATGGCATAAAAGGAAAAGGTGCAATGAAGAGAATTAAAAAACAGCTAAGTCCATTGATCAATTAAGAGAAAGTACAACAAGAGAGGAGGACGTAAATAAGGGGATACAAGCATAAGGAAGCCTAAAAACTAGCTATCACTAACTTCAATTGGCTCCTCCTCCCCCCTTCTTGCCCTCGCTTGCCGTCTTAAAACTCTTTAGCTGGTCAACATTCAGAGCTGAGTCTTCCCAATGAGGAGGATGATTAGGTCCAATTGAAAGGGATCCCTTGCCTCTGTTGAAGGTCTCCTTGTCCAGACTTACTGGAAAAGAAATTTTGAGGCTACGTAGAGCAAAGCTAAATTTGTGGCCCTTGATTTGACAAGCCTCGCCAATGGGACTAGGCTCCAGCTAATTGAGGTCTCTCTCAAAATCGAGACCAACAACATCCTTATTGATATCCTTGTCAAGGTTACCGCAAACTTCCAGATGTTCGAGGACTAGCTCCATTGCCTCTGTAGAGTTCATGAAGCTTAGATGAGATCTGATGTGCTCGAAGATTGGGGTCTTGAAGAAACATATGAAGGCGCTCTTTGTTTTCCTCCAAAGCAAAGAAGAAAAGCTCCATTCAACATGCTCCATCCCAATCTTAAAGCCAAGGTCATATTGGTAAGGCAAGCTCCCCATTCAACTCTATCCTATCCCTGGCAAAGTCTCTTTCTTTTTCAGTAGCCTTATATTGCCACTGAAGTTTCTCTAAGTTGAATGTGTTCTTTTTCACCTTCACCTCCAACTCAGCAAATTTTCTCTTGTGCTTGGCTACCTGAGATTGCAAAGACTTGAGGAACACTTTATTTTTTTGAGCTCCTCCTTGAGGGAGTCATTTAGAGACCCCCACTTAGCTTCTAGAGACACGGCTGCCTCAAGATGTTCCTACACATCAGTAGGAGCCTTATTCTTCTTGTCCTCATAATACAATTTCTTGTATAGCGCCTTTCCCCTTCAAAAAATGAGAGATCTTCGGAAGAACTGCTTGGCGATAGGAGTGGCAACCTGAGAAAGAAAAAAAGTAGAGAGGAAAATTTTAAGGTAGTGATGAAGTTATGGGAAAGGATAGGTACGTAATGCATAAAAGGAACTTGCACCAATCATGGCAGTGGCAAACTTCCTTTCTAGATCAGTGAGGGATAGGTGGCTCAATAACAGTTAGGTATGGGAGATTAGTAGTTAGTTCTCCTTTGGGATTATAGGTCTCAACACGAGATGTGTCTTCGAGATAAACAACCTCATCTCCCCGCTAGTAAGAGATCTTCTCCACTAATAGCCACTCTTGGCTTTGGTCTACACCAGCTTCCCGACCCTTCTTCTTGCCTCAGGTCTTTTAGCTTACAACTTTGTTAGGCCTAGGTTACAGGGGCGAGCGTAGGCGCACCGCTTCCTCTTGGCGCCTCTATTTCTCCAAAGCCGCCAGTGATGCTTACCTCATACCAAGAAGATGTTGGAACACTTGAACAAATAAAAAGGTGAGAAGAGGAGTTAAAGGAGTCCATATAAGAATGCGCTTGATGTTGGAATGCTGTCAACAATCCACACACCCAAAGAACTTTCTCATCGGTTAAGTATAGGGCACACATTTGCCCTTCAGCAACTAAAAACTTGGTCTGGCCCTTGTCAAAAGTTTGTTCCTCGAGTGAGAGGTCTTGATGCACATTTAGCAGTTCTTGCCACCTCAAGGCCATCCTCAATTGTCGTTGATCCTTGATGAACACAAATTTCTTCTTCCACCTAGCCCCATTAGAAATAAGAAGTTTGTCAAAAGTATTTCACAAAGCCGCTCTTGGCAAAGAAGAACAAAAATCCTGACTCTTCCTTGTTTAGCTCATTGGGACTAGATCGCACCAAGTCACTCAACCAAAAGTATTCAATGAAGTTGGCCAGGCTTGCCTTTTGGTTCAAGCACTTCATTACAACAATAAAGATGAGAATAATCCTAATGGAATTAGGGACAATCTGAGTAGGGCACACCCCTATGAAGTTCAACAACCTTTGAACCTTAGTAGGAAAATGAAGTAGGAGCCTAGTCTTGAAATGATGGAGATTGAGGGTAGAATATCCAGTTGGAAGCTCCACCATGTTCTGTGTAATGACTCAGTAATATTTTATTATTTAAATTATAAGTGTGTCATAATTATTTTCAATATATGAATTTTAGGCACTCATTAGGGTAATGTGTATTATATGCATGTATTTTAAAACATGATCATTTCTTCATTATTAGTGAAATTTTTAAACTTATGAATTTTATATTTATTTTTGAAAAATCATTATCTCTTTATTTTTCCCCACAAATTTAGTATACTGTATCATAAAAATTTAATTTTACTTTTGCTTTTCATTTTCAAAAATTAATAAATATACATAAATATATAGATTAAAAGATAACTAGTATAAATATATAAATACATAGATGTGATACATACATACCTATATAAAATATAGATAAGTATATGTATAGATATGATAAGAATTATCTACATATACATATAAAACTAATAAAATGAATATAAGTATATATATAAATATACATATATGTAACATATATATATATATATGTATCTATATATAAAAGTAGTCTATAATAAGTATATATATACATGTACGTAACATATATATATGTCTATCATAATATCAATCTATACATACATAAATATATATATATATATATATAGTTAACATATAATGAACTTAGTCAAATGAATATATGATAACACTTTAAATATTTATATATATATATATATATATATCTACGTACATAGATTTATATCTCCATAATCATCTAATCACTTACTAAAACTTTGAATAGGTATATATATATATATATATCTAAAAGCTAAAGTAGGCATAAATCTATAGTATAAAGTATAATAAAAGTTCTATTTATGAAATAATAGCTATGTAGAGCTTTCTTTACTAAGACTTTCAAGAACAACATAGGATATTCCCTTAATAGCTCAAATAAAGTATCATGGTCTCATACTACTTCATATAAAGCATAGAACTCACATATTAGTTCAAATAAAGCATCAGAATTCCATATTATTGCAAAAAGGGCACAATAATCACAGAGTTTTTCCAATAAAGCATAGTAAGCACATAGTGCTCCAAATAAGCATATTAATCACATAATATCTTTAAGATCATGCTCACAAGTTTATCCATCCTTCAACTTCCTCCCAAAAAGAGTTATAAAATGAAAAATTAACCATAAAGCTTTAAAGTAACATGAAGATGGCAAAATAACTAAAATCCTCAACTTGGAGGCATGTTTGGCAAAAGCTCTCACTCTAGGCCATTCAAGCTTGATCTTTTACATTGCTTGGGCACCAGAGTATGGAAGCTTGCCTAAAAATGATGTAGTTGTTCAAAGTCAAGCTGCATCGGTTGGGAACTTCGAAATCTAAGTTGGCCAATTGGCTAGCGTATTGAACAATAGGACTTTAAGTACACTTCTGTGTGATATAGAAGTAAACCAACAAAGAAATGATAAGGAGTTGTGCTACATAATCACTTTTCGTAGTGGGAAGGAATTGGGCACAAAGACAAAAAAAGAGGAAGTGAAGCAAAAAGAGAATAAGATAGTTGAGTCTACACATAATCATGAAGAATGAGAAAGCAAGAAAAAAGTTAACCTCCTCCACCACCTTCCCCTCAAAGGCTACGAAATGAAACACAAAATCAACAATTCAAAAAATTCCTTGACATCTTAAAGAAACTTCATGTCAACATTCAGTTGGTGGAGGCATTTGAGCGTATGCCAATCTACATCAAATTCATGAAGGACATCTTGTCTTGAAGAAGGTTGACAGAGCTTGAGACTGTAGCATTTAATAAGGAGTGCAGTTCCATCCTCCAGAATAATCTAACATCAAAGCTCAAATACCGTGGCAACTTTACCATCCCGTGCACTCTAGTAAGGCATGATGCGATTTAGGTGAAAGTATAAATTCAATGCCCTTTAGTATTTTAAAATAGTTGGTCCAGGTAAAGCGAGGCCTAGTATAGTAACTCTACAATATGCTGATAGATCTTTCACATATCCTTGAGTGGTCATCGAAAATGTATTAGTTAAGCTGGATAAATTCATTTTTCATGTTGATTTCATTATTTTGGATTATAAAGAAGGTAGGAAGTGCCAATCATTCTTGGTAGGCCATTTTTGGTCATAGGAGAACCCTCATAGACGTACAAAGGGGAGAACTAACCATGTGGGTAAAAAATTAATAGGCAATCTTTAATATTTTCAAACCTATAAAGTTCCTTGATGAGCCTGATGAATTTTTTGAAGGGAGTAAATTCTATGGAGTCCTAAACCAAAAGTTGGAGGGGAATTTCTAGAATGAGTTGATGGAGACATACATGTTGTCTAAGTAAGGTAATAAATTACAAAATACAGAGAAACAACAGCGAGTGCGGAAGAAAACTACTAAGAGGCGTACAAATTAGAAACAAGTAGGTTGAATGTTGGAACTCTATTCTAAGAGCATTTGGAAATGGCACGAAAAGCAAAACGGAGTTGAAGAGTGGATTAAGCCAAGAAAGAGTGCAGAACTAAATAAATCCTTGTTGAAGTTATTTCCAGGAAGGCTCAAAGAAGTTTCGTATCATTGCGCACGTTGAGTTGATTTCTAGTGGCCACTTATGTGAATATAGTTGAACTATCAATAACTTTTAGAATTTATCTAAATCACTATCAACATAAAATCCTAAATGACATTGTGTTAAGGAGATGAGTTAGGCCATCTCAGAAAAGTTTGAGCCTTTCAAGCCCACCAAATACATGTTTATCTCTAGTGTCCCCTTTTGAGCTAATGGTTGTTTTCATTGCTTTGGTAATCTACATTAATTTGGTCTTACAATGGTTGTTTTCATGGGTTTCGTAATCTATAATGCATGAATTGGGTTTAACTTGTGTTTATTTTGATCACTTGAGACTGTAATTTTTTTTCCATAAGATAGTGACAAAGGAGATGAGATTAGCGTTAATTCACCTATAAAATAGGTTAATCAAGTCTTGAAGTGGTTATTTTCATTATTTTTGTAACTTTATAATATTGACATTTAATATTTTTTTTCCTTTTATTTTAGAGTTACAGACTGGTGAATCAAGTTTTTCTCGAACCCACGACCTTCGGCTCTTAAGACCAACATTGTTACCAACTGAGCTACAAGACCTCATATTTGTGTAGAACTTTGTATTACTTATTTAAAAGGTAACAACTTGTTCCAACATCATCTATTTAAATCTTGGAAGGAAGAATCGATATTAGATATTTTCAAGCGAGGCTAAACAACTATGATACACAATGGCAACACAACCGCGTCTCGTCAGGAGATACATGAAATGTGGTGACAAGAGCTTGGGAGGCATTAGCGATCAACCTTTCCCCCCAAGTATTCTCTTTCGCATCCGCAAGTAATTGATTCTATTCATTTTCCCCTAGGATTTAGGGCTCCTACTTTAACATTGTTCAACGATGATGGGTCACAAATCACAATTGGACATATTGTTAAATTCACCACATAATATGGGGAAGTCAGAATGGATGGTGATTTAAAATTACATTTATTTCATAATTCTCCAATTGGTGAAGCTTTTTTGTGGTATATCAAGTTGAAACCAGGTTATGTTCCAGACTGGCCAACTATGAAAAATTCTATTCCATAGTCATTTTTATCGACTACCTCTTGATGTATCCATAGTGGAAGTAACCAATATGAGGCAAATGCCTGGGGAGTCATCCGAGAAGTATATGGATGGGTAGGTTTGTCTAGGCTAGACACATTTGTCCAATAATCATGCTAGAGGAAAGTTATATTAGTTTGGCCATATGAGTATGCATTTCGAATTGAAAAAGAAAATGTTTGGCCAAAAAATCACGTCTATTTTTGACATAATTAAAACCATGTAACTTAATACGAAAAATTATTAAAGAAAGAGAACCAAAAAGACCACTACAATAAGACCACTCACTTTTAAGTAGACCTAGCCAAATTACAAAAAGACTAAGTTAGTCCAGAGGAAAGTTAATGGGAGAACGAAGTAGGTTTAGCCCAAGTCGTTTGCCAAAAGAACACAATTTGTTTAGCCTTAGTAAAACCAATGGCGTTACAACCACATATCAATATGCCTCCTGGAATGTTAAACGAGCCAAAATTCCATTTCAATTTCAAAAGGCATTATTCTTTTGATGTATGAAAAATCGCGGCTATTTTTGACCAACTATTGGTTGATGGCAAAATTAAAATTCCTAGTGATCATCGAATGCCGTCAACAAAGAGTTGAAAGTTAAGTCTTATTACAACTTTCACAATGCATTGACTCACAACACTTTGATCTAGAGCTGTCTTGATAAACGCCAGAGTTGCAACTAGGACTCTATGCGAGATGCCATTGCAAATTGGCAACCGTATCATGGTTCTATCCGATACAAACAATAAGTCCATATTTTCCTTGGGTTAATCACATGGCTAGAGTTTTTATGGTTCCATAGCCCCGATGGTGCCATATCCCTCCTTCTCGCGTACTCTTTTGGGGTATTGTACCAATGGCTATCGAGTGAATCATGTATGGAGTGGAAGTAGGAGAGATCGAAGTCCACTTCAAAGGGAGGCAAGTAATCAGAGGAGGGCACCCTGTACCCCACCTCAAAGATGTGAGCTAATTTGAGAGTTAGTTTATTCTAGATTCATCAAGCTACTACTAGCTCCAAAAGGATGTTGGTCCCCAGTGAGGTATCCCAAGTTCCCTAACGAGAAAAGCCCTAATGAATTGAGTCACTGACAATATCGAAGATATTTGAGATATCGTAAAGAAGTTAAACAACTAAGAAAAGAAACTACCAAACCAACAAAGGGAAAGTCTATAGTGTTAACCAGTTCAAAGGGACAAGAAGTCATCTCAATTGGCATCATGCTAAAGGAAAGGACAATCATCCCAATCATGCTAAAGGAAGGGACACTATCCATATAGAGTGCACCCTGGTGTGGGCACTACCTCCAAATTCTATAGCTATTGACAATTGCAATGATGAAATAGGTTCTAGCTAGCAGTTGTGGGATGACAGTGAACCTGTAGCCTTTTTTGCTAAAGACTGTGATTTTGGAAAGGTAATTAAGAAGAGAAATACGGTTAAAAATGTCAAGGCTTTGTTCTAAAAATCACTGCCAAGTATGGCGAAACATGTAAAGCCTCTCTTCATAGCTGGTTATATCGATGGCAAGTCCACATGCAGTATGTTGGTAGATAATGGATCCTTTCCAAACCATGAAACACATCAAAAGAAGATGGATGATCTCCTGAAAATAGACATAGTAATCAATAACTTCACAAGCGGAGAGGCTGAGAAAATGGGGATGTTGCATATGAAGTGTCCATTGGAAGCAAAACTGTTACATCCACATTCTTTGTGACAGACGTGAAAATTCCCTACAATCCATTGTTAGCAAGGGACTTGATTCATTCTGCCATGTACGTCCCATCAACTTTGCATCAATTCTTGATCTTGTTGAGAGAGAGCAAGATGAACCAGAGGTAGTAAAGGTAGAAGAAAGATTGTTCATCGGCAACGTCAGTGTTGTAGTGCCTAGGTATTATTCCAAAAATGTCGAACCTTATAGGTTCATTGAACAGGATAGATATGACTGTCCGCTTTATGCTCGTCTGAGGTACCTATTAGTTTAGTAGTAGCATTGATGTCAAAGAAGTTAGCAGGCACTGCAATATCAATTGAAGGCCACTTTCTAGTTCTTAAGAAGTTTATGATGACTAATTTTAACATCGTGTAATCTACCTGAATACTATTAGGTTGAAAATAATAAATGTAACTATAGCCTCATTGGACAGGGATTTTCTGTTTATTAGAACTATAATGTTGATGTCAAGTACAAGCTTGAGGAGGATCTCAGTCCAATGGATAAGTTACTGTTAGAGGAACTAAGTGCTGCTCCAACCAAACTTGATAGTGTAAGAATCTATGCTCAGGATCCTATCATAGAAGTGGAGCTTGGCACTTAAAATGACCAGAGGCCAACATACATTAGCTCTTTTCTATGCTCCAAAAATAAAGAGGCCTTGGTCACTTTGCTAAAACAATACATAACCTATTTTGTGTAGAACTACGATGTGATGCCTAGTCTTAGCAGGGACATGATTAAATATTGTGTGTCCATCTTGTCAGGTTTTCAAAAGATACCCAAAGAAGTCTATATTATAATTAAAGAAGAAATTCAGAGGTTACTTAAGGCGAACTTCATCGAAGTGGCCAAATACCACGGATGAGTAGCCAATATAGTGCAGTCATCAAAAAGAACGACAATCTTAGTATCTACATAGATTTCAGAGATTTAAATTTGGCATCACCCAAAGACAAATACATGATGCCAATGGCTAATATGATGATCAATGATGTAGAAGGGCATGAGTTCTTAACCCTTGTTGACGACAATGCAAGTTATAATCAAATCTTCGTATGTTCGATGAAAATTCCCCGCTCAAGTATATGTGTGGCAGTCAAGTAATAAGTGAGGAGGGGGTTGTCGTATCCCACATGGACTAGTTTAATTATGTTATTAATTACCAAAATTAAACTCCCTAGTTTTATCCTAATAGTTAATATCAAGAAATAATGGAAGAAAATTGAATACAAAAATTAAAAATAATTTATGCCAAAGCAAATAAATATTCAAGGATTGTATTCAAGCATTAAATGATTAGGATTGCAATTTTTCCTATTATGGTCCCCTATCTCTTCCTCTCTCTAATTACTCCATTTAGAAGCAAATTCGATACCCTAGAGAACTTTTGTAACTGTGGTTTTCTATCGAATTGCCCAAATTGTTTTCTCGTGAATTACTACCTTATGTGTCTATGACTAGCAAATTCTCAACAAAGTATTAACACCCGCTCCATGGGGTATGCATGGGTTGTAAATATATTTCTATCTCACAACCAAATTCATATAAATGCACGTGTAACTAATCGAATAGATGCTATCCAATTTATGTTGGGTCCCAATTTTCTTCTATCGAGGCCTAATTAGGGTTCTAAGATGTAATTGTTGGCCAGATTGTGACGACCCCGGAAATTCTTTATTATTATTGTATTATTATTATTAGTAGTATTGTTATTATTATGATTATTATTATCATTAGTGGTTACATACATGCGTACATTGTTAATTACAAAATGTACTAGGCTACATTACATAACATCAAGGTACATCCAACAAAGGAGACTATTGAATTGCTAGTTCTACTATATGTACATAGCAAAAGCAAAAACCACCAACTACAGGTACGCAACGGAAATCCTAAATCTTCCTTCCTAGTAAAATGCTTCAAAAGATTCCTCCTCCTCATCATCATAAAGGCTAGTTTCGGAAGCATCTAAAGCATTATAGAACATGAAATCAACATACGTTGAGTATAAACATTTCTTTATACACATAAGGTGCCCGGGTGTCAAGTGCACATTAGTTACACGTAGCACACATATAGATTCACCCTTTCTACCTTATGTCACCTGACAGTGACCCTTATAACTACCCGGGCCGAAATAACAACCAGCACATTTCTCCTGCCAGCCTTATCCTCCAATGGTCGTATCCTGGGCATACGTCTAGTATTGTCCTACGACCCTCTCTCTTGAGTAGATCCCGCCGTCTACCCAAGGGGGGATTAGGAGATGGTAGGGTTGTGAACTCTTCTGGCTACTCAATAGTATGTCCCGGCAGAATACCCCCCCAAACCATTCCAGCACATATGGGCCCATTCACACAATTGCAATTTGTTCACACATGCACATAATCTTTGAAAGTTTATATTATAGTTTAGTAAAGAAAGCTCCACACTTATAAATGAAAGCTTTATATTTGCTTATTAAGCATATTTACTTAGAAATGTTAAATATGTAAATAGCTAGTAGCAAAAATATGTAAATAGACAAAATATAAATATAAATATATAAATATAACTAGTATGAATATATAAATATAAAGATTAAAATATAACTAGTATAAATAAATAAGTATATAGATTAAAATATAACTAGTATAAATATATATATAAATATATAGATTAAAATATAAGATATATAAATATATGAATACTACATATATATACTTATATAAAATATAGATAACTACATATATAGATATGATAAGAATTATCTACATATACATATGAAGCTAATAAAATGAATCTAAGTGTATATATATACATATACGTAACATATATATATATATATAAAAGTATTTTATAATAACCTATATCTATATGTGCATATATAACTATATATATAATTAGGTTGTCATTAACATATAATGAAATTAGTTAAATGAATATATAATGACACTTTAAGTATTTATATATATATATATAATCATCTAATCACTTACTAAAACCTTGAATAGGTTTACATATATATATATATATGTAAGGACTAAAGTAGGCATAAATCTATAGTATAAAGTATAATAAAAGTTCTATTTATCAAATAATAGATATGTGGAGCTTTCTTTACTAAGACTTTTAAGAACAACATAGGATATTCCCTTAATAGTTCAAATAAAGTATCATGATCTCATACTACTTCATATAAAGCGTAAAAACTCACATATTAGTTCAAATAAAGCATAAGAATTCCATATTATTGCAAAAGGGCACAATAATCACATAGTATTTCTAATAAAGCATAGTAAACACATAGTACTCCAAATAAGCATATTAATCACATAATATCTTCAAGATCATGCTCACAAGTCTATCCATCCTTCAACGTCCTCCCAACAAGAGTTATAATATGAAAAACTAACCATAAAGCTTTAAAGTAACATGAATATGGCAAAATAACTAAAATCCTCAACTTGGAGGCATGTTTAGCAAAAGCTCTCACTCTAGGCCATTCAAGCTTGATCTTCTACATTGCTTGAGCACAAGAGTATGGAAGCTTGTCTATTCTTCACAAGAAAGAAGAAGAAAATCTCTACTTAAGGCATAAAGAAGTGTTCCTACCTTAGTTTCTTCAAAGAAGTGTCGTAGTTTGGAGAGAGTGTAGTGTTTGGAGGAAAAATGAAAAAGAGAGTCAGGGTGGCAGCAAGGGCCACGGTTTTGGGGCTGTAAAATGGCTGAAAAATGAGGATTGTGATTGTGTAAGGTCTTGTGTATTGATCTTCCAAGTATTAGAGGCAAAAATCTACATATTATATTCATCTAAATACCTCTTCCATACATTTATATATTGTTGTCTATACATACACCTCACTTTACTAACCACCATGTATATGTATGTGGGTATGTGTGTGTGTATATGTAACTATGTATATCACCACTAATATATATTTATATATGTATATGAGGCTAGGTTTCAAGAGTGTATTAGTAGAGATATTTTGATAAAATATAGAATAAAATCAACTAAAATCAAACAAAAACCTATAAAATATGAAAAATATTATTTATTAAGTATTTTTATTTTTTATTTCTCAGCAAAACCGAAGTTTGGGGTTGGAGAAGTGAAAAGACCAAAATACCCCTTGTTTTGCCCTTTTTTCGAAAATTGCCCAAAAATAGGAATAAAATTTTAAATATTCGAAAATTAATTTTTGTAAGTCAAATAAAATATAAAACATTTATTTATATTATTATTTTCATTTTTGATAATAATTAAGCATTTTAAAAATTAGATTTCAAATTAAGAACTTAAAGACAATGTTTTTCGAAAACTACTAAAATTTCTCGAAAAATAGTTAAAAGTTGAAAATAATCTATTAAATAATTTCTGGGAGTTTAGAAATATTAAATGAATAAATTTTTAAGAATATTTGGAATTTATAATATTTTATAAAAATTTATGTAGTAAATGCGCATTTGTTTGAAAATAAAAAAAATAATAGTTTTGAAGAATAATTTCTACAAACCAATACTTCAAAAAATAGTTCTAAAAGAAACTTATTCATCAAAATAATGGACACCCAATGTATAATATACAATATTTAAATAAAGAATTTTACCGGGTCATTACACAGATAATAAAGAATAAAAAATTAAATTGAGCAATCGAATTGAATCTTGCAAACAATCATAAAAGGAGAGAATCAAACACAGGTTTACACAAGTTCCATTGCAATCCTAAATAAGAACTTAGTTCAATTTAATTGAAAAGAATAACATGAACGCATGTAATTCCATTGATACAATAAATTCAAATAGGAGAAAAGAAGAAAAACTCATCGCTAAATTCGCTGCTTTGCTCTTCAAATCCTTGAATCTTTTTTTCGAAGAACCATCTTCAAAGAAGAAAAATAAAACTAAATCTAAAAAAGATGAAAGAGAGTTTCTAAAAACCATCTAAAACCTAGCGAAGATGATAATGAACTGTTCAACTGCTTTTCTAAGCCTTTTAGGACTCAAAAAATGGGCCCAAAGCTCTTTTCTAATTCAAGCTCTTTCCTAATTAGAATCCTTATCAAAAAAGAAAATTTGTAACTGTTGTCGGGGATCTTAGGTATGTACGCAAAATATCTTATGTATGTATGAAATCTTACTGATTCATGGAGTCTTTGATTTGC
The DNA here is from genome assembly GCA_026212405.1 of Petrea volubilis. Classification (NCBI taxonomy): domain Eukaryota; kingdom Viridiplantae; phylum Streptophyta; class Magnoliopsida; order Lamiales; family Verbenaceae; genus Petrea; species Petrea volubilis. The sequence continues at coordinate 20,130 of JAOWBU010000283.1, forward strand.
AAGAACTGTGTATGCACGCAAAACTTTCGTGTATGTACTTAGCTTTTGACTTCATTTTTCATGTTGTTCCTTATATTTTGCCTTTTTACCTACAAAACAATGTTTTACTTTAATTCAGTGCATATTTAAGCTCAAATAAGCAAAAATACATAATAAGTCTGGTAAAGTAAACACCAAAATCAAATGTAAATACGGACTTATCATCATGGTCGAAGAAGATATCCCGAAATTGGGATTTCAATGCTAGGGAGCATTGGTACCTTCCAATGGAAGGTCATGTCGTTTGGTCTTAAAAATATTGGGACTACATCTCAAACAACCATAAATTGTATCTTTTATGACTACATGAATGATTTTGTCAAGATCTACATTAATGATTTCATCATAAAGTCTACAAGTTTTGCTTAACACTTGGAATGTTTAAACAAGGCATTCAAAAGAATGAAGAAGTTTTAGTTGAAGCTAAACCCACTAAAGTGTGTGTTTGAAGTGGCTACAAGCCACTTTCTCGGGTTCTTAGTGTATAAAAAAGGCATCGCAGTAGAATTAGACAAGGCAAAGGCCATTTTGGCTTCCCAACCACCTCCAACAAAGAAGGAACTTTAGCAATTTCTTGAAAGGTAAATTATCCAAGAATATTTATATCAAATCTAGCAACTAAAACAAAGATCTTCTCATTGTTGCTAAATCTTAAAGACCATGATTTGAAAGGATCAAGGAAGCCTTAATTTCCCCTCTTATGATGATGGCACCTCGAAAAGAAAAACCACTTAAGTTATACATTTTAGCAGTCAATGAGACTATTGGGGCATTCTTGGCCCAAGACGATGAAGATGGCTTTGAAAGAGCTATATACTACATAAGTCGGCACTTGACTGACATGGAACAAAGGTATCATCCCATAGAAAAATTGTGTCAAACACTATACTTTGCGTATATTAAGCTTTGGCACTATTTGCTACCGACTAAGGTTCTTGCTGTAAGTAGTGTCAATTTAATCAAGTACATGCTTTCAAGGTTGATAGTGTGAGGATATATGGGCTGGTGGGCTATCCACCCCATAGAATACCAATTGCAATTTATGTTGCAAAAGGCATTGAAAGACTAAACCTTGGCTGATGTTCTCAACAATCACTTCAGCGTTGAAATCTACAAGAAGGTGGCTCATCAAATTGAAATGCTCTCGGCATTTCTTAAGCCCTAGACACTTCAATTTGATGGGTTAGAGGCAAACGAGATGTCTGGTGCAAGTATAGTAATCACCTCATCATCTAGTATCAAAACTAGTTTGGTGGTTCAATTCAAATTCCCTTGTACTAAGAATCAGACCGAGTACCAAGCCTTGATTCTCAGATTCGAATGGTTACATGATGTTAGGAGCCTCTAACATAAGTGTTACTAGAGATTCCCAACTAGTCATCATACAAATTTGAGGAACTTTTCAATGTAAAAATCCCATTTTTGAAAAGTACATTTTTACTGTTAATGCATTGCTAATGGGTTTTGACAAAATAACATTACAACATGTGGCTATAATGTCTAACTTTGAAGCTAACAAATTACCTCAATTAGCCACAGGAGCTGAATTACCCAAAGTTGCAAGACTTCTAGTTGTATTATAACAAGGCAGACCTATCCTTCTCACTTCAAAAGGAGTAATGTTCATGCCATCAAAAGTAGCATGAAGCAACCTAAAGATTGGCACAAACCCATATTGGACTACTTACATAATCCTTCTTCAGGAGGCATCCTATAAAGTCAAGTTGAGAGCCACTCGCTACATTGTTCTAGGTGATGATTGATTGTATAGACAAAGTCACGATGATGTATTTCTATATTGCAATAGCTAAGAAGAAGTGATGAAGGTCATGATGAAAGTTCATGAGGGAGTGTGTGGATCCCATCAGAGTGGCCCCAAAATGGTATGGATTATCAAACGATATGGCTATTTCTGGCTAAATACAGTGCCAGATCGTTGTTAGCTGGCCAGAAGATGTTAAAAGTGCCAACTTCATGGCCCTATTTAGAGAGTCCCTACAAAACAATAAACCTCATATTTAAACCATGACCATTCCAATGCTTGGTCATTGACTTTATAGGAGCTATCTTTCCTCCTTATTTAAAGCAGCACACACACATTATAATGGCCATTGGTTTCATTACAGAGTGGGTAGAGGTCCATCTAGTTAAGCAACTGATCAACTAACTGTTATTAGTTTTATCAAAGAAAATATTTTCCATAGGTTTGGAATCCCACAAGCTATTGTGATTGATTAGGAAACTATGTATGAGAACCACTCTATTTCATCTAACTTATGGCTACAATATAGTTCTTCTAAGGGAAATCAACGTGAAATGTATTTGGTTTGCCCAATTGAATAATTTTTCTATTGATAAATACCATCGCAAAATGGTGAATGATTTTTACACCTTAGAGGAATTGAGGATACATGCGTTGGATTGCATAAAAGCCCAAAAGAAACAAGTTGCCCAATCATATGATAGAAAAGCTTCTAAAAGAAGCAAGTAGCCAAAGCATATGATAGAAACATCAAGGCTAAGCATTTTTAGCCCTTTGACCTCTTATTAAAAGCAATCTTTATATTAGAAAAAGAAAGACATTGTGTTGGGGAACTGGAGTTCGAATCCGGAAGTACCGTTCATGGTCTACGCCATCACCAAGAGATACACATACTTGCTAGAAAGTTTAGATGACTATATATATAGGGACCCCATAAATAGCTAATATCTCAAATGATACAATCCTATGATGTGGGAAAATTTGCCATTGGAACAAAGAAGTGATCTCAAAAAAGATGGTGTCTAGTACCAACTACTTTTGAGGTCATATTTTTACTTCAGTTATGTTGCATTTGAATTTCGGCTTGAGTAGTTAAAAATTTTCTCTCCCAAAACGCTCTCTCCAAACACTCTCTCTTTTTCCTCCCTCACATGATTCTCCAGCCCTACCCCCATGGCCACCATGGCCAGGAAGGGCAGGGATGCAGCCCCAACATAGGCGTCGGACACCACCCAAGCCATCAGCCGCCCACCTGACCAAACTTATGTCGGAGTTATAGCAACGACAGATCCATTCCCCCTTGGCGATAGAGAAAAAAAGAAGAACTTCGACCTCTCTACCTTCAAGCCAGAGGTAACAGTCATTAAGCATAACACGACAAAGTTGTCATTTTGACCATGCGAAACTCTCCAAACACTCTCTCTCTTTCCTCCCTCACATGATTCTCCAGCCCTACCCCCATGGCCACCATGGCCAGGAAGGGCAGGGATGTAGCCCCAACATAGGCGCCGAACACCACCCAAGCCATCGGGCGCCCACCTGGCCAAACTTATGTCGGAGTTATAGCAACGACAGATCCATTCCCCCTTGGCGATAGAGAAAAGAAGAAGAACTTCGACCTCTCTACCTTCAAGCCAGAGGTAACAGTCATTAAGCATAACATGACAAAGTTGTCGTTTTGACCATGCGAAACTTTCAAGTTTGCTCTCGTGGGAAAGTTCTCCCATGGATGCCCAACCCCTTGGGTATTTGCAATTTTGTTTCACCATGATGAAACTTAGAAAAAGATTCCGTTTAGTCCCTATCAACTCTACACATATTTTAATCTCTTGTATGATCAAGAAGATTATTCAAGGATTTTTATGCAAGAAACGTGGCATTTTAGTGGTTACCCCATGTGAATTTTTAAGTGGTCACTAGATTTTAGCACAAAGTTTTAATCTCCAGTCTTTCAAGTTTGGTTCACATTACAAGAATTACCATTCCACCATTTTCAGATTCAAAGTTTATATGTTATTGCTGCATACATTAACACTCCCTTGAGAGTGGATAAGCCCACCGCAGACATTAACAAAGCTGAAGCGAGGATATGCGTCGAGATAGTTGTTACACAGTCGATCAGAAAATTCATTAAGGAGTCGTTTACTTTAAAGGATAACAAGAGTTTGGCTATTTAAACAGCTGTTAACAAGTGTTTACTTTGCAAGTGACACTGACCTCCATAAACCCGCAGGCCCGTGTTAATGGCTGTGAACTCGGGGTTATTATAACTAGCCAAATTGGTAGGTTTATTTAAACCACCAATAAGCAGGGGTGCAAAATGTCTTAAGTGTCCTTGGTATTGTGTGGTAAATTACCCCCAATTACCCTTGGACCCATTTTAGATATATTTTTTAGTTTGTTGGTACATTTCCATATATTTACAGACCAGAATCCAGAAACTAATCTTCCTCCCAAATAACACAACTACTAGGGTTTTGTTCCAAGAATTCTAGCCACCAAAACTCACGCAGGCTGCACCTAAATTCCACTACTTCCACACAACCCCAAATCCAAAGTGCTCAGGCCTCACCGCCACCACGACGTTGGTTTCAAAACTTCTAGCCACCGCCCTCCACCACTCCATCCTAAGATCCGCCGCCACCGGGATGTTGGCCTCTAAACTTCTAGCCACCGCCCTCTGCCTTTCTATGCTCAGATGCGCCACCACTCCCTTCCGTCACCACCCGTTTTCTACGGTGGCCACCCCCATAGTGGAGCCTCACTGCCTGCACCCACCTGTACGGTAAGGATTCAAAGCAAGCCGTCTAGTCAGCCGAGCCCAAGTCTCGACCCTAATTAATGCGTCGCCAAACTAAATCATTTTCACTTCTAGTGCAGTGGAGTCGGCTGCACATCTTGATTCGAAGCAAATCATCAAGTCGGCCTGGGCACAAGTACGTGTTGTTTGGGGCAGATTGTTGGGACAAGGGTTTGGTCATTTTGGATCTCAATTTTATGTGAAGGTCAAAGTGGTAATTGACAACATAAGAAGGGCATAAAAAAATAAAAATAAAACAAAATATGAGTTGGAATGACCTTTGTTAAAGTGAAAAGTAAACAAAAAAAGGTTCTTGGATAACCTATGGATCACCTGTATAATAAACCATTCACAACCCAAACTCACGTTTTCCTAACATCCAAAGTAAACGATTCCTAAGATTGTTGACGGGAACAAATTCTTCGAGACTCCCATTATTTGCGAGAACCTCCCCTCCTACTATACGGGGTGCTGTAAAAGAGATCACAGAATAAAAGACTGCAGATTTGCAAAAGAGGGAGATGGTAACTTCAAGCAAGCGAGGAAAGAAGTTTAGGGAGATCTTCGAGAACTCATCGAAGTCAAGAGGTGTAAAAATAAGCACGATGGCGACAAACAGGGGAAGATCCAACTGTCCGACTGCAACGGCACCATTGTGCAAGAGACTCTGATTAAGGAGAAGACATCTTGTGACGACCCGAACCCTCTGGCTAAAAATGGAAATATACTACTAACAATTTTATTATGAAAGCTTAAAATTCTCATAAAAGTTTCTTATTACATAACAAGTGCAAAATACATGATGGAACTACAAGGACTCGACTACAACTACATCTACCCAAACGCTTTGAATCGTCTCTCTTCATCCTCCTTGTTTGTATCCTCTTCATATCCAACAAAAACATTATATAACAACAACGTCAACAATCATGTTGAGTAGAAATTTTGTGTACAACATGCGGTGCTCCTGTGAGTTATGCATATTGTCACAAATTTATTTCCAAACATATAAGCACAAAATTTCATATTTTTATCTCTTCAGCCTCGACGGCCAGTTAACTTATCTTTCCGAGCCGTTAATCCCAATTTCCAACCAACACTCCAATCCCAACCAAACTCTCCGGTGGTCATATCCCGGGCATATATCGAATTTTCATACGACCCACTTCACTACATGGACTCTCTGTCCATTACAGGCGGGATTAGGCAACGATAGAGGGTAGAGGACTATTTTAAAACCGGCAAGCCCATTACTGCCTAGCCAAACTCAACCACATCCACTCCTATCACGTTTTGGTCCAATATACACATAAATTTCAGCATGCTTAACATAGCTTCAGCATAAATCACCACAATTTCCAACTTATACAAACTAAAATTTCCAGTTTTGTGAAAACAGAATTTTCAGCTTAGAAGACTGAAATTTCGAGCTTCTAAAATAGGGTTTTTCAGCTTGCTAAATTAGAATTTTCAGCTTGTAAACAGGATTTTCAGCATGTAGAAAAACAGATTTTCAGCTTGTAAAAACTGAAAATTTAAGCTTCTAGCACACAGGTAAGACCTTAGCATAGAGTAAGACATAACTAAAAACAATTTTCAGTACAATTCTAGCATAATGCCAGCAGCAATTCTCATAATATCAGCGTAATCTTTCACAAGCACACAATATGCATTCAACTAAATTATCATGTAATCCCTTAGAACCAAGATAGTAACTAACTCGTAGTTACATCCTAGGTCCTAATATGGGGATTAAGGTGCTAAGATTACATGGAAATCTAACTCATGCCTTAAACAAAATTCCTACCTTCTCTAGGTTGTTTTTTCTTCTTTTCTTTTTAATTTGTGAAGTGGTGCAAGAGTGAGATAGTGTTAAAGCTTGAAGTGAAATGAACAAAACAAGGGAGTGTGCAAGTGAATGTGTCTGCCGTGTGCTTGTGCTTGTGCTTGTGTGTGTGTAGTATTCTTGTGTTGTATAGTAGGGTATTTACTTATAGGTTGTATAATGAGTAATAAGAGTATAATATAATTAAGCCATTTTCTAATGATTCTTTACTTTGCAACTCAAGACCCAAGTAATAAGTTTAATGTGCTTAGCGTTAGTCTATGTTAATATTGGCCAACCATGTATGTATAAGTCTAGAAGGGTACGTACATGTGTACGTGCATATTGGAAGTTGGAAGATTTAAGAGTAGGAGCTAATAACCACCAAGTATTTAATATATATATATATATACCAAAACCGCCCCCCGCCCCCTCTATTGTATAAAAGTAGGATATTTCTTATATATATTGTGTAATTATTCAAATTATGGAAGAAATAAGACCTAAAGGAAGAAAAATACAATTTTATACATATTTATTAGGGTTTTTGAAAATATATCTCTATATATATAATGGAAAATAATTTTGATATATACATATATGTATGGGCTTATAACCTAGTAATTAAAACCCTATGTATGTGTATATATATAAAACCGTACATATGTATGTACATATATATAGACACATTTCTTGAATTTTATGCATTGTATAGTTGCTAATTAAGGTGAGAAAAAAATCTCAATACTTATGCATATTGGGAATAAGATAAGCATCAATTGCGAAATATTTATTGCAAGAAAGCATCACGTAAATTATGCATAGAAAACATGTAAATGATATACATTTAAGAATCATATATATCTATCTAAGTCATATAGAAAGTGTAAATGAAAATTGGATCCTTACACATCTAACACATCAACTGAGCACCAACGTTCTCCGGCGGTCAGTGCCGCCCAAGAGACAGATAGAACCAGTAGCGATGGCCTTCAAACCTGGATCCTTGTTTCCAAAAATTAGAATACCACCGAAGGGAAAAAATCTACAAATAAGGCAAGTCCAGCTGTGCTACAATCTTTCCCTTCTGAAAGAGATGCTCTTACCAAAACAGGCGTGCCTCCCCAAAACAGAAATGCGGCTACAGAGGTGCTTCAGACAGATTCGATGGTTGCAGTGCACGAGGATAGAAATCCCCCTCAAACTTTGGTAACCCCTACTGCAAAGGGAAGTGGAAAACTTAAAGTTATGGTGAATAAGTTTGCAGCCCTAGGTCACGAAGGTTTTGATGATATCAAGGCCGATGATATAGGCAAATCAGACAGCGAGGACAACACATGGATTGATAACTTACCAGAGGCGCTAGCAGATAAGGTTGATTCCTTCCAAGATAAAACCATTCTGGCCCCAATGGAAGAAGACCACATTGATCTCATTTTGGAAAGACCGGTCCAAGCCCATGAAGATAGCCCACTGTAAAATACCAAGTCAAAATAGCCCAAGGTACAATATCAACAAACACCAGCTAGGCCAAACAACAAGAACCCCATGAATGAACTAACAGTAAGCTGTGCTCAAATCAACACAGCGAGGCCCAAGATGCTAAAGGTGAGGACACTAAATCTTCACCCCACTCCTCATCCAACAGCCAGCAGTGACCTATCCTTTCAGCTCAACCCAAAGGAATTACAACAAGCTTCTTTAAACATATCCCAGCAAAAAACTTCCAAGCACTGGAAACCCAAAATATGAACTCCCTCCATGAGTTACACGGAGTAAAGCTTGTTCTGACGCTACTGCACGGAACCCATGATTAACGCTTTAATATGGAAGTCACAGGGTTTTGGTTACTCTGCTAAGCATCGCCAAGTGAAGAAATGGAACTATAAACATAAATTTTAGTTGTTAGTCATACTCGAACCAAAAATCCAGCTTGAAGCATGATATATGGCACATTACATGGATTTCGATGGTGTTCTTGCCAACACATCCAGCCACCTATTGTGCTTGTTTCGAAGTGACATACAGATCCACGAACTTATCAATGAGGATCAAATTTTGCATATCAAGGTGACATCACAATAGCTTTCTCGTCTGGTTTTCTATAGTTTTATCTATGGCCGCCACACATGCTCTAGCCATCAAGAACTATGGGCAACAATGCAAGCCATTGCCACGGCTGACGTATAGCTGATTGGTGGAGATTTTAATGTTGTCAGATACACCAAGGAGAGCAAGGGAAATAGCACAACCCGTATTAGTAGCATGGAAGACTTTGATGATTGCATTGATGGGTGTGGCCTCATTGATCCTGAATATGTCAAAGAAACATTTACATGGACTTGATCGCATTCTCATCTTGAGTGGTTGGCTTGATCTCTACCCAAATATCAAGCCCATCCATCTCGTCCGACACAAATTAGATCACGCCCTTATGCTCATAAGCCTGCGGACACAACCAACACGAGCCCCTCCACTTTTCACTTTCAAAAAATGTGGACGCGCCACCACACATTCCAAGATGTTATTAAGGTGAACTGGGAACAGCCTTCGTGAGCCTCGGGCATGCAAAGGCTCCAACACAAACTGCTCCATCTCAAGGAATGTCTCAAGGAATGTATCAAACTTCGAGATCAATCCAGACTCAGCCATAGGTCCAGATGGGTTTTTGTCAGACTTCTACCAAAACTGCTTGTCCACCATTGCAGCAAATGTTCATGAGGTGGTGTTCGATTTTTTTAGGGGCAATCCAATGCCCAGGGCTTTCACTTGCACAACTCTGGTGCTCATACCTAAGAAGGAGGTAGCGCTACATTGGATAGATGATCGTCCCATCAACTTATGTAACATCTCCAATAAAATCCTGATGAAAATCCTCTATAACTGTTTGTCTAGCCTCTTTTCTAAAGTTATATCTCCTTCATAGTTAGGCTATGTGGCTAGACATGCTATATTTGACAATATCCTTCTCGTACAAGAATTGATGTATTCAACCAACATGGTTGGCGTGGTGGTTTAGCACCTCGTCCCTTAAGCATGAGGTCAGGGGTTCGATCCCTACCCATGTGAATGGAGCAAACCATTTGGCCAGTCCCCTACCGCTTAGTACGCTGACAGTAGGGATGAGGGATTAGTCCTTTGGCTGTCGGCCGGAGGGATACCCTGGAAAACCAAAAAAAAGAATTGATGTATTCTCTCAACAATAAGACCCGAGAGGACAAAATGATTATCAAACTCGATATGGCGAAAGCCTACAATCAAGTGCATTGGGACTTTCTCTCTAAAGTTTTGCAAAAACTTCGATTTTCTGAGCAATGGTTATGCATGTTGGAGCATTGCATCACTAATTGCTTGTTCTTGGTGCTTATCACTGGGGAAACCACTAGGTTTTTCAAATCATCCCGAGGACTCCGACAGGTTGACCCCCTTTTCCCGGCATTGTTCATTCTAGAGGTCTCTACAATTTATTTAACAATTACACACCCTTGTGGTATATTGAGAATTTGGAGGTCACGGTTTCTCACTCGACACATGGCGAAGACAATATTATTTTCGCCACGGCTTGCGTTTCAGGAGTTAAAAGGCTGATGCGCTTCCTTGGAGACTATGAGTGAATTAAGGCAGAAGATCAGCAGTACCAAGAGCTCATTTGTCATTTCAAAAGTGTGCCCAAGAGATCGTATTTGTTGACTTAAACGCCTTATAGGTTTTACTCAAGGAGATCTACCCATCAAGGTATCTAGGGGCTCCTCTTTATACTAGCAACAAGAAGGCTTCTCTCTTCCAATTTCTTGTAGAGAAAATGAATGCCAGACTGTTGATATGGGAAAATAAATTTTGGACTTTTGGAGGATGCCTCCAGCTCATCAAAAGCATGCTTTTGTCTATCCCCTTGTACTTTTTTTGAGTTCTGGAGCCTCCCAACTCAATTCTTGATAAGATGTCCAAGGTATTTAATAGATTTTTGTGGGGATCCTAAGGTGGAAGCAAGAGGATCCACTGGTGTGCTTGGCAAAATTTATATAAACCACCTGACTAGGGAAAGACGCTTGTAATTCTAGACTCGCATAATTGTTTCATCAAAATCAGATCAAGGGAAGAATTCTAGGGATGGTTCGAGTTGATCAGCTTGGTTTACCAAGCTTTAGGCATAGGAGTAGAACTTTTTAGTCTTTAAATTATTTCACTTGTAATTTTTTACAACTTGTTTTCTTTCGCTCTTTAAGTTATTTCTTTTGGTTGTAATAGTGATCGATAAGTATGATGTACAGTCTTTTACACTATTTTCAGTTACATTTAATATAGGAGGGACCCTACGAAGATCTCATGGTAGACACATGTCGATTTTATCCAAAAAAAAAAAGAATTTCGGCTTAAGTTATAAAAAAAAATTTCCATTGTTAATTGTTCTTCAAGAAGTTTTATTTAAAAGCCAAAGCACATCAATACAATATGAAAACCAAGAATGGTTTATTCAAAATAAACGAGCCAAAGCATAGCTCAATAATCCATAAAAAAATTTATAAACTTAAAAATAAGATTGTTTCTTGGCAACATGCTGCCGTTCAAGAAGGCTCACAGGCCTTAGCATAGAAGAAAGATTTGCCTTTGTGGCCAATAAAATCAGGAGGCAGGGGTATCTTTGTAATGGGGTTTTGATGTTGAGATTGATTCAAGTCAGGTCCATTACATCCGTGGAACTACTCATCGGAGTAGACCCAACTAGGGAATAGAAAGAAGTCGTCTGTGCAAATGGGCAAAGATTGTGAGAACAGCAAAAAACTAGATTGACATAAGTAAAAATGGAAAGCCATTTACTTAAGAGCTACCGACAGGCATTTTGGGCAGAGGAGACAGATAGAGTAGGCTGTGGAGTGGCTTGCTAAATAAGGCAAGTCATTAGTGGCCGCAATAAAAATAATATGACCAGTTCAAATATAGTCTTAGCAGAATCCTTACCTCTTTTACTCTGACAAGGGGTGGTTGAGGCATCGTCTTTATGGAGGGTCGTTGCAGACCACATCATCATCATCATCATCATCATCATTGTTGTCATCTTCAACAAATCCCCAATAATTTCAACTTAGAGATTAGGTTCTTTAAGGGTAGATTCATCAAAAGCAGGGGGTAGAACTTGTAACGACCCGGTAAATCCTTTATTTAAATATTTTATACATTGGGTGTACATTACTTTGATGAATAAGTGCCTTATTGATGTATTTTGTGAATTATTGTTTTATAGAGATTATTTGTCAAAATATGATTTTTATTTGCGAACAAGAGAGCATTTTACTACAAAATTTTTATAAAATATTATAAAGTCCAAATATTCTTAAACTTTTATACATTTACTCTTTCTAAACTCCCAGAATTATTTAATAAATTATTTTCAACGTTTACCTATTTTTCAAGAAATTTTAGTAGTCTTCGAAAAATATTGTTTTTAAGTTCTTAATTTGAAATCTAATTTTTAAAATACTTAATTATTATCAAAAAAATGAAAATAATAATATAAATAAATATTTCAGATTTTATTTGACTTATAAAAATTAATTTTCGAATTTTTATAATTTTATTTCTATTTTTGGGCAATTTTCAAAAAAAGGGCAAAACAAGGGGT
>JAOWBU010000284.1:0-32165 GCA_026212405.1 Petrea volubilis
GTACAATTAAACCACTGTCAAGCTTTTCTTTAATAAATGTCTGTCAACTTCAATATGTTTTGTGCGGTCGTGTTTACTGGATTGTGAGCAATATTAATACTGACTTGTTATATCACAATAAAGTTTCATTGGACCTTCCCATTTAATTCTAAGATCATCCAAAATTATCTTCAACCATAGAAGTTCACAAATTCCAAGAGCCATAGACCTGACTCTGCTTCTGCGCTAGACCTGGCAACCACATTCTGTTTTTTGCTCCTCCAAGTTACAAGATTACCTCCTAAGAAGGTACAATATCCAGAAGTAGACCGTATATCAACAGAAGAACCCGCTAATCTCTCTGCGTCTGTATAGCACTCAAGAGTCAAAAACTCTCCTTTTTTGAACATAACTCCTTTTCCAGGAGAGCCCTTTAAGTACTGCAAGATCCTATTCACAGCTCTGAGATGAGTTTCTTTTGGATTGTGCATAAATTGGCTTACAATACCCACAGCATAGGCAATATCAGGCTAGTGTGAGATAAGTATATAAGCCTCCCAACAAGCCTTTGGTAAGATCCTTTATCAACAGTCACATCCTCTAAAAACTCTCCCATCTAGGATTCGTTCTATAGGGTGTTCTACAGGTTTGCACCTAGCATACCTGTATCCTTCAAAAGATCTAGCACATACGTCGTTGAGAGATGAAAATTCCTTTCTTAGAACGAGCAAACCCTCAATACCTAGGAAATATTTGAGTGTTCCAATTCTTTGATCTCGAAACTCCTTTACTAACTGCTGTTTCAAAGTATCAATCTCGAGCAGCATCTCCCTTGACTATAATGTCATCCACATACACCAACAATATGCACACTCATAGTCCGCCCCTGAAACAGAATATTTCACAAAAAGGGTATGTTCACCTTGACTTTGCTTGTAACCTAGGCAAGCATGACCTTTGTGAATCTGGCCAAAACCAAGCTCGTGGAGACTGTTTGAGTCCATAGAATGCGTTTCTTCAATTTGCGACCATGCCTGTTGGTGAAGCAAAGCCTGGAGGGATCTCCATATAAATCTCTTCTATGAAGATCACCATGGAGAAAGGCATTCTTCACATCAAACGTGTTGTAGTGGCCGAAGAATAGGGGCAGCCAATGACAACAAAATTCGGCCTGGGTTCATTTTAGCCACAGGAGCAAAAGTCGTCCAAATAATCAACCCCATAAGTTTGAGTGTATCTTTAGCCCTAACCTTGCCTTAGATCGTTCTAAGTGTCATCAAATTATATTTCACAGTGAACACCCATCGACAGCCAACTGGCTTCTTTCCCATCGGGTAGCTAACCAGATCCCAAGTGTTATTCTGCTTCTCAAGTGCATCCATCTCAACCTGCATAGCCTTTTTCCAATTTCATTCCCTAATGCCTTAGATAATGTCTTTGAATGGGTATAGCATGGAGATTAGTAAGAAATGGTTTTAGTGATGATGAGATAAAGAAGAATAAGACACATACAATTGAGGGGGATGTTTAGTACATGTTCTTGTGCCTTCCCTAGAGCAATAGAACATTCAAATCATCAAAGGAGAAAGGACTCACCGGCACAGTAGTAGGAGCAGATTCAGATGATGGGGGCTTTCTCAGTTGTAGTTAATGGGTTCTCTCTTCTTGAATAAACCTGCAATAGACGGATAGAAGTTCGAGTTTCCTCTCCACTGGTGACAATGGTTCTGACTCAGTTGTAGACTCAGGAGGGATACTTATGGATTGACTGTTTGAGACTGACAAACCTAGGACTAGTATCTGGCAATTCAAGGAGAAAGAAATCTCTATCCTTATTACTACTCATATTACTTTCCTCTGGTGAATAGGTTTGCTAAAGTACGGTTTCTTGTTCAACAAAAGTGACATCAGCAGTGACAAACAACTTTCGAGTAGGAGGATGATAACACTTGTAACCTTTTGAGTAGATGAGTAACCAATGAAAACACACTTTTGAGCTCTTGGATCGAGTTTATTCCTATTTGAAGATGCACATGAACAAAAGCTACACATCCAAAAATCCTAGGGTTCAAATTATTAGATATTGGATAAGTGGGGAAAAATTGGGAGAGAACTTGCATAGGACTTTTAAAATCAAGAACTTTTGTTGAAAGTCTATTTATGATGTGAGTTGCAGTTAACACTGCTTCTCCCCAAAAATATTTTGGGACATTATTTTGAAACAAAAAAGCTCTTGTGACAGCAAGAAGATGACCATTTTTCCGTTCTGCCACCCCATTTTGTTGTGGAGTGTAGACACAAGAGGATTCATGTATAATGCCTTGTTTTTGAAAAAAAGAGCATAAGTTCTGATTAAAAAAGTCTTTTGCATTATCAGATCGAAATCTTTTAATTCCTACCCCAAATTGAGTTTTGATCATGTCATAAAAAATAGAAAAAATACGACTCACATCAGATTTATTTTTCAAGAGGAAGATCCAAGAAACTCGAGTGCAATCATCAATAAAGGATACAAACCATCTAGCCCCTGAAATATTAGCAACAGTGGATGGCCCCCAAATATCGCTATGAATAAGATTAAAAGGAGTCAAAGATCTATTATTAGTAATGGGAAAAGCGGCACGTTTGTGTTTGGCCAATTCACAAACATCACAATGAAATTGTTCAACAGGCACTCCTTTAAATAAAGAGGGAAACATCACTTTCAAAACATTAAACGATGGATGTCCTAGCCTACGATGTTGAAGCCAAATCTTATTTTTCCTAGAGTCAGAAAGACAAGCAACAGGTGACAAACTCTGAATTATATTTTGTCCATTGCTTGGTTCATTAAGATAATAGAGACCATTCCTTTCCTCAGCACGCCCAATCATCCTCTTCATGTTCCTTTCTTGAAATACACAGTGATATGGGTAGAAAAGCACATTGCAATTCGAATCAATAGTTAACTTATGGATGGAAATAAGATTGGTGCACAATTTTGGGACATGAAGAACATTTTTTAAAGTAAGGGATTCACTCAAATACACATCTCCTTGACCAGCTACAGTTGTAGCTGATCCATCGGCTATAGTGATTTTTCTATTGCTTGGACAAGGAGTGTATGAGATGAATTTATGTGAGGAGTTGGTCATATGATCAGTGGCTCCTGAGTCAATGACCAAGAGTTGGAAAGACAGTATCTGAAGCATTAGATGAATGCGAAAAGGAAATAGGGATGAGGTGAGAAGGAATACCTGAGAATACCATGACACTAGTACCTGTTGAAGATTGTGGTTTTTGTTTCTCTAATGTCTCCAATAGACCCCTCAGCTTTTCTATTTCCTCACTATTGAAGCTGTGAACATGGGAACCAGTATTTCCCATATTCAAAGTTGCAACGTGTGCCTGCTCATGCCCTTTTGACTGTCCTCCCTTCATATTTTGAGGCTTTCCATAAAGCTTCCAACACCTCTCTCTTGTATGTTTGGATTTTTTGCAAAAAGTACACCATAAAGTGTCTCTATTGAATTTAGACCACTTCAAATAATTCTTACCATTCAATCTACAAGCTGTTTGGATCTGTTGCAATTCACCTGTTGAATTGTGAATGCTATTATCCATTGTATGTTCCATGAATTCAAAAAACACGCACTGTACAGTCGCTGGATGACTGTACCAGCACCAGAAACCGACTGGAAACTTCGAGGTGACGTCGGAAAGTGAAGTCCAACCGCCGTCTGCCGCCGCACGCGCCCCCACGCGCCGGTGCGTGTAACGATGCAAAAAAATTTCTTCCGGCGCGTGAGACCCACGCGCCGCTCGCCCGACTGCCGGAAAATTTTTTTCCGACCGGAAATCACGTTCCGCCGCCTTCTATGGTGGTGGTGAGAAACAAATGTACTCGAAAAAAAGTGCTGTTTTTGATAGGACAGCTTAACCCTAGAACTTATTTTATATGGCTCTGATACCATGTAAGAAGAACTCAAAAATCTGTATTGAGTTAATTTACAAAGCTGTTACAACTACTATTTATACAAGAAAAACCTAGTCTAGAAAGGAAAACCTAATTAGAATCAAATAAGGAAAACCTAATTAGGATCAAATAAGGAAAACCTAATTACAATAGCTAACCTAATTTTCCCACAAAGATATAACGATATACTTCTCGAAATAGGAGTACTCCAAATTTCAAGAAACAACGAATTTAGAGGGTGTTTTGAACTCACTGGATATTTATGTATGCATTAGAGACTTCAGGGAGTAAAATGCAGAATATATTAAGTAATTTCGGATTTTTATTTATACAAATGACAAATGTATGAGGGGTATTCATAATATTTGAAAACTTGTGGCTATTGGGGCAAAAGGCTGTAATTCTTAGGGTTGGCGCTGGTTCGATCTTGACCGAAGTGGTTCGGGCATGGTTCGCACCCGCTCGGGTGCGGTTTGCACACAGGAGTCGTTGGTTGCACCTCGGTGTGCTCTGGTTCACGATTTCAACTCAATTTGAGCTGATTCCAACCCACTTTTGAACCCAATTTCAATTTAGGTTGTATCCAAAAAGAATAGTATTTGCCCAAGCCCGGCCGGCCGGATGCCAGCAGCGGCGTGCACATGTGTGGCTTGGTTCAAGCCTACAAACCTATAGGTTCTCTTGCCGTTACATACTTGTGAAGCCCTAAGGGGCCCACTCCTAGTTGCAACTAGCTACTTAAATACAAGACTTTCTTGTATTATTTTTCAATGTAGGATAACCACATTTTACAACATAATACTTCATTTTGGCTTTCCACCAAACTCTTTTGTGCATTTAATTTCTCATTCACCCGAAATTGATTTTGAACAATTAAATACATTTTTCGTATCTACTTACGACTTAGATTACGAATATTCAACTTATTTTTCAAATTAACAAATGTAGTTTTATCGAATCATTGGCCAATATTGGTCACTCATCAACTTATAAAACCAATTCTTCTAACAATCCCCCATATGAATGAAAATTAATGCATATGCGACACATGCAAACACTATAGCGAGTTGAAGCGAAAGGCTGCAGTATCAGGATAGACAATTTGTGGCTTTGAACCTTCCTTAGAGAAATACTATCGGATTTCTTAACTAGTCAGTGAATAAGATGTCTTGAACTGTCCAGCTGTTCATGTAAACCAAGACAATAGCATTCTCACTGCAACTTTTCTAACACCTTCCGGTTCTCATAGTTGTGCCCGTTTTGGCTGTGGGCCATATTTTGGATTCATAAGTATTTCCTATTTGAAGCGGCGACGCTTCACACTAATATAGGTGATCTTCTATTTAAAAGTATCCTGCTATACTCCACCTACTCAAAGTATAAGAATTATTAAAAGCTTTAGCTTAACCTCTTATCCTTTTGCAGGACACACATACATGTTACAAGAATGGGTAGTAAGTGCTCAATTGAACACTTCTAACTTAGTTATCCCATTGAACCAAGATCTTGGGATATCTAGTTAGCAAGGTTGGGTTACTGCTACTTGGGTTCTTAATTAGTGAGTTTTAATCCCGCTCCCCTCGACAAGCAGCATATTTGATCTCTAGAAAGACCTTTCATTAATGGATCCGTTAGATTCTCCTTTGATTTTACATAATCAAGGGAGATAATTCCACTTTAGATCAATTGCCTAATGGCATTATGTCTTTGACGAATATGTCAAGACTTGCCATTATACATGCCGCTCTGTGCCCTTTCTATAGCTGCTTGGCTATTATTGTGTATAGCTATAGCAGGCATCGTTTTTGGCCAACATGAAATATCCTCTACAATTTTTCTCAGCCATTCAACTTCTTCTCTAGCTTTATCTGAAGGTACAAACTATGATTCTATTGTGGATTGAGTTATATAAGTTTGTTTAGAGGATTTCCAAGATATTGCTACTCCACCTAATGTAAATACATATCCACTGGTGGACTTAGTATCTATTGTATCAGATATATAATTGACATCACTGTATCCTTCTAATATAACTGGATATCTTGTAAAATGTAATCCATAGTTCATCGTGTGTCTTGGATATCGAAGCACTCTTGTTAGTGCTTTTCAGTGCTCTTTACTTGGATTAATCGTAAATCTACTCAACTTATTCACTGAGTATGCAATATTCGGACGAGCGCAGTTCATGATACATGTCAGACTGTCCATTATCCGAGCATATTCTAGTTGTGTCATGGGTTCATCATGTTTTTTAGCTAGATGTACGCTTAAATCTATTGGTGTTTTAGCAGGTGGACTATCGTATGCATTAAATTTTCTAAGCACTTTCTAAACATAATGTGCTTGTGATAATGCTAGTCTTTCAGATGTCTCAAGGATTTTAATTCCTAATATGACATCTGCAATACTCATATCTTTCATATCAAAATGCTTAATCAATATTTTCTTAGTATTCACAATAATATCATGATTAATTTCCATAATTAGCATGTCATCTACATAGAGAAATTATGACATAAGCATTTGGTGTGCTCTTAATATATACGCATTTATCACACATTAATTTTGAGACCATTTGACAACTTTTTCTTGTCAAATTTTACATGCCATTGTTTCGGAGCTTGTTTAAGTCCATACAACGACTTAACGAGCTTGCACACCTTATTCTCTTGTCATAGAGCAACAAAGCCTTCTGGTCTCTCTATATAGATCTCTTCGTCTAACTCGCCATTCAAAAAGACAGTTTTCACGTCCATTTGATGTATCTCAAGGTTATGCAAAGCTGCAATAACAATTAGAACTTTTATGGATGTTATTCTTAATGTGTCAAAGAAATTAAGGTTTTTCTTTTGTTTAAATCCTTTGGCAACTTACCTGACCTTGTATTTATCAATTGTTTCAAATGTTTTATACTTTCTCTTGAGAATCCATTTACAACCCAATGGTTTAGTATAAGCTGGGAGGGCAACTAATTCACAAGTATGATTTTGCATGATGGAATCAATTTCACTACTTATGACTTCTTGCCAGAACGGAGCATTCGGACCGGACAATGCTTCTTTAATGGTTTTAGGCTCATCGTCTAACATGTAATTTAAGGAGTTCAAATCGAAGCTCTTAGGTTTTCTAGCTCATTTACTGTGTATGGGTTCCTCATCTTCTTGTTAACTAACATTCGCAGCATCATAGGTTCTTTTATTTGAACTTTCTTCCCCTAGAACCTTCATCTTTCCTTTTTTTGCATGGAAAGATGTCTTCAAAAAATACAATATTCCTTGACTTGATAACTTTATTTTCAGTTATTTCAGAAATTGTTGATTTGTGTACAAGGAAACAATATGTGCTACTATTATACGCATATCCTATAAATACACAATCAACGATTTTCGGCCCTATTTTCATGTTTAGGCTTAGGCACTTCTACCTTCGCCAAACACCCCCTTACTTTAAGTTATTTATGAGAGTATTTATGTCCTTTCCATAATTCGTAAGGACATTCCTTCTTATTCTTATGTGGTATTTTATTAAAAATATGGTTGGCTGAAAGAATGGCTTCCCTCCACAAATTCTAGAGTAGCCTTGAACTTATCAACAAAGCGTTCATTGTCTCTTTAAAAGTTTGATTCTTGCGTTTTGCAACACCGTTAGATTGTTGTGAATATGGAACCGTAGTTTGATGAATAATCCTCTTGCCAGAGCAAAACTCTTCAAATTGAGCTCGGTATTCTTCACCTCTATCACTACGAATTATTTTAATTCACTTGCTAAGTTGATTTTCCATATCATTCTTATAATTTTTAAACGCCTCGAAGGTTTCATCTTTCCTACATAGCAAAAATACATAACAGAATCTTGTGCAATCGTCAATAAAAATAATAAAATACTTTTTCCCACCTCTAGTTTGCACAAACTTTAAGTCACAAATATCATTGTGAATCAACTCTAGAGGTTAAGTGTTGCATTCAACTGAATGAAAAGATATTTTGGTTAGTTTTGTCTCAACGCAAATTTCACACCTTTTATTTGAATCAATATTAAATGAAGGCAATAATTCCAAACTTACAAGTCTTTAAAGTGTTAAAATTAACATGTCCTAATCTAAGATGTCAAAAATTTGAACAATCAGACAAGCAAGTAGAAGTAGTTATTTATTGTTATCAAAGTTGGGTAGTATAGTCATTACATTCATTTGGAATAGCCCATTAACTATATAACCTTTTCCTATAAGTAGGTCATTCTTTGTTAACACAATTTTGTTTGACTCAAACACTAGCCGAAACCTTACTTCTACAAGTAATAAGCCAAAAACTAGATATTTCCTAATATCTAGAATATGTAGTACATAAACCAGGGTCAGTTCTTTGCCCGAGGTCATTTTCAGAACCACTTTGCCCAAATCGATGATCGGGGAAGTGGTTGAGTTGCCTATGAATAGCTTGCGTCCACTGATCAGAATATAGGTAGAAAACAACTCTTTATCCGAACAAATGCGGCATGTAGCTCTGGTATTGACCCACCACTCTCTCAGGTTATTGATCAAGTTTGCCTTAAAGATCACCATTGAGAGGTTCAACTCAGACATGTTGATCGGCACACTTTTATCTTCAGTTATTTGTACTGGTCATTTTTGCCTTTGCCTTTCTTCGGAGCCTTGCAATCTTTAGCCATATAGTTTGGCTTTGCTGCAGTTAAAGCAGTCCCTTTTGAATATTTTGGCATTGTTTTTCTTTTGAGCTCCATTAGGACACTTCCTCCTCTTGTTAGCATTTGGCTCCACCAGGTTTACTTTTGCCTCTATTTGTAGCTTGCTAGATTTGAGGTCAGACTTTCAGTTGTCCTCTTCAATCCGAAGTTGAATGATTAGATTCTCAAGCCCCATCTCCTTCCGCTTGTGCTTCAGGTAGTCCTTGAAGTCTTTCAAAGCTGGTGGAAGCTTCTCTATCATCGCAGCTACTTGGAAAGACTAACTTAGCTGCATTCTCTCAACATGAATATCATGCGGTATTATCTACAGCTACTGCACTTAACTCATAATAGTCTTGGAGTTCACCATTTTAAAGTCAAGAAACTTGCCGATTATGAATTTCTTCAAGCCGGCATCCTTCGTTTTACTTCTGTTCAAAGGATTCCCACAACTCCTTGGTTGTTTTGAATGAACTACATATGTCGTACACCGTATTGTCCAACGCATTTAATAGATAGTTCCTGCATAGGAAGTCACCTTGACTCTATGCATCATATGCAATCCTTTTCTCAATGTTTGCTCATTTTCAAACACCAAGGGCACATCC
The DNA here is from genome assembly GCA_026212405.1 of Petrea volubilis. Classification (NCBI taxonomy): domain Eukaryota; kingdom Viridiplantae; phylum Streptophyta; class Magnoliopsida; order Lamiales; family Verbenaceae; genus Petrea; species Petrea volubilis. Next base: position 9,226 of record JAOWBU010000284.1, read on the forward strand.
TCTTCCAAGAACTTTGCTAGGCTCAACGTTGTGGTGTAAAGCATCTTTTGCTACCACCAGTTAAAGTCAGTCTCGAAAAATTTCTTCAATTTTTCTGCATGAGCAGGGATAGGTGTAACAACAACAGAGGTAGATGCCATAGCTAAATCACAATAAATTTCGTCTTAAAATTGTTGGGAAGTAGTGCTTTTATAGGGCGTGATTAGGCTATGGTATTAGGTCGAGGCAAGAGTTGGACTCTCTGTCCTTAAGACGAAATTGCCCTACATTGGTGCTTACAGTTCTTGGCAATCTTCTCCCAAGATAAACAACTTACTTCTCAAAGTAGGAGCACTCCAAATTTCGAGAACAACGAACTTAGATGGTGTTTTGAGCTCATTGGATATTTATGTATGCTTTGGAGGCTTTAGGGAGTGAAATGCATAATATATAAAATGATTTCGGATTTTTATTTATACAAATGACAAATGCACAAGGTATTTATAATACATGAAGAGTTGTGACTGTTGGGGCAAATACCAGTTTAGTTTGGGTCTATAGCGGTTCGGGTGTGGCTCACACACAGTAGCCATTGGCTACACTCGAGTGTGCTCTGGTTCATGATTTCAGCTCAATTTTGATTTAATTTTGACCCAATTTCAACTAGGGCCGTATCAAAAAAGAATAGTATTTGATTAAGCCCGAACCCAAGCCCGGCCTGACTTTGCCGAGCTGGACGGACGGCGGCGACGGCGGAGCGCGCGCACATGTAGCTTGGTTTGAGCTTACAAACCCTTAGGTTCTCTCCCCATTATACACTTGTGAACCCCAAAGGAACAACCCCTATTTGCAATTAACCACTTAAATGCAACACTTTCTTATGTTATTTTTCCAATGTGGGACAACTACATTTTACAACACAATACTCTATTTTTAGCTTTCCACCAAGCTCTTTTGTGCATTTAATTTCTCATTCACCCGAAATTGATTTTGAATAATTAAATACATTTTTTGTATCTACTCATGATGTAGATTCCGAATATAAAACTTAATTTCCAAATTAACAAATGGAGTTTCATCAAATCATTGGCCAATGTTAGTCTCCATGATCGAGTCCCGATCAACCTTTACAATTATGATGGAAGTACTGACCCAGAAGACCACGTACTCCAGTTCGAGAATGCTATAGATATCTATCGGCTGTCGAACGGAATGACCGCAAAATTCTTTGCCACAACGCTCTTCAAGGTGGTGCGGTAGTGGTTTGCTTGTCTTGAGCCGAAATCGATCTATTCCATTGAGGAACTAGCTAATCGATTCCTACACCACTTCACAACTAAAAAAGACACTAAGCTTTCCCATACCCATCTCCATGGGATCCACCAACACTTTAATAATGAGGTCTTCAAGGTCGAGGACCCAAGGATTGACTTCATCAATTTCGAACTCTCCAATGCTCTTCGGCATGAGGATTGTGCTAAAGCTATCGTTCCCCAGCCCCCCACTTTATAAGGGAACTTCAAACGCTGACCTCCAACTTCATGAGTTCTAAAGAAACGCATAACATCAAACATGGAGACAAGAAGGACTCTAAGGAAAAGAAAGAAAAAGAAGGCCACAAGAAGGAAAAAGACCACAAGGATCAGAAAGAGTCGCCGATCAAGTGGTACACTGACCACACCGCACTGAATGCCCCTCGAAGCCATATTTACTCTGTGACTAACCAAAAATTTTTCAAAACACCAAACATAATTCTGGAGGGTAAAGGGGCTTAGAAGTCGGGGAAGTATTGTGCCTTCCACAAATAGCACAGGCACGAAACGAACAATTGTTATGCCCTCCAAAATGAGATCGAACGACTCATCTGAAAAGGCTTGTTGAAGGAATTTGTGGCTAACAACCTTAAGGCCTCGGCCCCTCGAGAGAGGTCCCAATCGTCATGATCCCGTAAGGGAGTTGTAAGAACTCCCCCGCGAAGGGAGATGGCAAGGAACCGATCAAGAATCACCTCCTGACTAGGGGAGTCATCCACACTATTGTCGGAGGCCCGAACAGAGGGGGATTCAAAATCGAGTAGGAAGCGCTCCTCGAGGAAGCTGGAGCAGGGAAGGTCGAACCACAAAAATGATGAAAAAGCTCTTCGGGTCAATAGCATTGATGCCAATGCCATTGTATGTATTTAGTGATAGGGACAACAATGATGTAACTTTCCCCTCGGGAGTGGGTGAGTCACCCAACGTCCTGATGGTGATCACGGCAGACGTGTGAAACTTTGCTGTGACACACACTTTGTTTGATAATGGAAGTTTTGCCAATCTTCTTTTTTACTCCACTCTTCAAAAAATGAATTTAGGAGACATAGATCGGGTTTGGGGGATCAGAAATATTCCCCGTCGGTATAGTCCGAGTGCCCCCCGACGACAAACGCTCTTTATTGACTACTTAGTAGTAGGCACGCCATTCGCGTATAACTTGATTTTGGGGAGGCCGACCATCAATCAATTTCGAGAGGTCTTTTGGAGAATCAGTAGCTTCTCTCTCGACAAATCCTGCATCCAATCTTATCCTCAACACTCCGGAAGGATCAGATTCCCGAAAGAGGAAAAATAATGAGACTCGAATCGAGCCTTTTGGAGAATCCAAGACTGTTGAACTTGTTCTAGGGAACCTAAAAAAGGTGACCCAGATCAGTTTGCAACTCAGACATGGGGAAGGAAGTGATATTGATCTAGTTCTTCTGGGAAAAAGTTGATGTTTTCGCATGGAGCCCCTCGAATTTTCTTGGCATCGACCTCGAGGTGATCGTCCATCGATTGAACGTCGATTTGACCACTAAACACATCAAGCAAAAGAAGAGGACTTTTGGGGAAGATAGGAATAAAATTATCGAAGAAGAAGTCAATAAACTCTTAAAAGCAGGATACATTGTTGAGATTCAATTCTTCGATTGGTTGTGCAACATCATAGTTGTCCCAAAGACACTAGGAAAATGGATAATGTGCAACGAGTTCATCGATCTCAATAAGGCCTGTCCAAAAGATTTGTACCCCTTGTCTCGGATCGACCTATTGGTCGGTTTGACTGCCGAGTGTGAGATGCTAAGTATGATGGATGCATTGCAAGGGTACTACCGGATCCACATAGGTCCGAAAAATCGATCAAAAACTTTATTTGTGATCGAGAAGGGAATCTATTGCTTTTTAGCAATGCCGTTTAGCCTAAAAAATGTTGGAGCAACTTATCAAAGGCTCGTGAACAAAATGTTCAAGGAGTTGATCGGATGTAGCATGGAAGTCTACGTCGACGACATGATCGTCAAGAACCTCAAAAAAATCGACTACCTTGACTATCTTAAAGATACCTTTGCCACATTCAGGCAATACAATATGAAACTACTTTATCTGGTCGTGTCCTCATTACCACTCCTAGAAAAATTGATCGAGGGTGAGCCCCTCTATCTTTATCTGGCCGTGTCCCAAGAGGCCATTAGCTCGGTAATTGTTACTATTGAGGGGAGGGTCCATTGACCGGTTTACCACATTAGTAAAGTCCTCTAGGGGCTGAGAAGAACTACCTAGAGATCGAAAAATTCGCGCTTGCATAGGTGACCATTGCTCGGAGACTGCATCATGGTACTAACCAACCAAGCAACCAACCTTTGAAGCAAGTTTTGTCCAAGCCCGACATCTCAAAAAGGTTAATAAAGTGGGCCATCGATGGGGTAGTTCGATATTTCATTCCAGCATTGGCCAACTTCCTGCTCGAAAGAATTGGGCCCACAGTCGAAACCAATACAGCCAAAGATTCATAGGTTATGCACACGAACGGCTCCTCAACCAACCAAGTGGGCCGGGGGGGAAAGGGGGCCCGAAGTATATTTGAGAAGTCCAGAAGGCTTGGAGCTCGAGTTCACTGTAAAGTTAAATTTTAATATCACCAGTAACGAAGCAGAGTATGAATCCCTAATCACAGGCATGAAAATCGAGATCGAACAAGGGATCCGACACATCCGAATCTCGGTTGATTCTCAGCTCCTAGCAAGCCACGTAGAAGGGGCGTACGACACACGGCAGGCCTCTATGGTCAAGTATTTGGAAAGAGTAAGGGCATTGAGAGATCGATTCACCTCCTTCACCCTTGATCTAATACCCTGAGAGGAGAATGATCGAGCTGATGCCCTCTCAAAATTCGCAAGTTCCCAAAAGGGTACAAGGAGCCGATCGATCACTTTCCTAGTCACAGAAAGCCCAGAAATTAAGCAACGACCTTCCAAGCAAGTTCTACCCATCGAACCACGGGAACCATCATGGCAAGATGAGATCAGGAAGTATCTATCTAACGATAGCCTCCCTGAGAATGCTCTTGCCGCCCGAAGACTCAAATATCGTACAGCCAGCGATCGGTGAATTGGGGTGATTGTTCAAGAAATCATTGGTTAGGCCCGCCCTTCGCCGTCTAAACTCGACCGAAGTGATCGAAGTTATGGAGTCAATCAACACAAGAAGCTGTGGTAACCACTCGAACGAACACTCATTGGCTTAAAAGATTGCTCGAAGTGGGTTCTTTTGGCCCACCCTCATAGAGGATGCCAAGCAATACTCCAAGAAATGCCCAAACTGGTAATACTACTCCAATCTTAACTACCGATCCTCTATGGGAATGGTAAGTGTTGATGTCTCATAGTCGTTCGACCAATGAGGGATCGATATAGTGGGACCCTTTCCACTAGCAACCGAACAATAGAAGTATGTGATTGTTACAATCAAGTACTTCACCAAGTGGGTCGAGGCAGAAGCAGTCGCAAAGATCACCAATGCCTCGATCCCTTCGTTCATTTGGAAAAATATTATTTATCAGTTCAGAGTTCCCAAAATTCTTATCTTGGACAATGGAACCCAATTTCAGAGCAAACGAATAACTGATTGGTGCCGCAAGCATGTAATTGAACAACAATTCACTTCGATTGGTCACCCTAGTCGAATGGGCAAGCCGAGGCAACAAACAGGATCCTCATCCAAAATCTTAAGACTATGCTTGGAGCCCACAAAAGCGAATGGGCCAATGAGCTCCCGGGCGTACTGTGGGCCTATCGAAGGATCCCTCGAGTTGCAATAGGGGAAACCTCATATGCTTTGGTCAATGGATCTGAAGCTGTTATTCCCGCTGAAATCATGCATGCGTCCGCTCGAGTGGCTCATTTCGAACTGGGGCGCAATGACCCTGCTCAAACAAACGAGCTTGAGGTCATATAGGAGTTGCGCGGTCGGGCATAGATCAAAATGCAAAATTGCAAGGTAGCTCTCGCGAAGGCTTACAATTAGGTCAAAGTCTAGCATAATGTTGGAAACCACGATCCTAATTGGTAAGGACCATACAAGATCTCAAAGATAATGTGGAAAAATAATGATTATCGACTCTAGGACATAGATGGTCGGAAGCTTTCCCAACCATAGGGAGGCACGAATTTGCGAAATTTTTGTGTGTAAATAGGCGAGTAGAACATGACCTAATTTATCTTGTAAATATTGTTAAACAAATCTTGTATATGGCCTACCTTTTACTCAAGGGAAAAAAGATCTCATTTTCTATGACAAGTCTCTTCTCGATTTATTCAAAATCGAGCAGCCTCTTTCGAGGGGAGAGTAAGACGCATCCCTCGATCGGCTAATGTGTTCGATCAAATTTAGTCTTCATTATTCAAAGTTGTTCGATCAATTATTTTAGTTTATCAATCGGTACGGTCGATTTCAAATTTATTTGTTCAAATTTATTCCATCGCAATTTAATCGAGCAATTGATCGCTTAACCGATCGATCGGCATTTTAAATTCCAAAGACTACATATCTTGTCTTAAATTTCAAAGGTGGTATTTTTAATGCATATTTGTTTTGAACGATCGATTGCTTAATTGATCGATCGACATTTTTAATATTTTTAATGCTAATATTTCAAAGGTGGCATTTTTAATGCATTTTAAGCAAATGTTTCTTACACAAAATAGAAAACAAACGCGAATTCGAACAAAAGGGAGAATCTTTCATTCAAACCAAAGAGTAAAATGGCCCTACTCATCTATTACATTGGTTTCGTCTTGGGCTAGCCCCTTCGATGGGATTATCGACCTCTTGCCAGTCTTGAACATTGCTACCGGCCCTAGTAGAGTTCCTCGATTGATCGGGGCCTTGAACGTCAAAAGGGGAAGCGCCACGTAGTCTGCTCGGCCCCTCATCCTGTACACTGAGTTCCCGTTTGATATCTTCCAAAACTTATTTTTCAACGAGTTCTATGACATACTTGAATTCATTGCATTCAAAAAGGGGGGCAGGGTCAACTCCTCCATCACCCCTGTCGATCGGTTGACATGCATCATTTCGGTCAAGCTTGATTTCTTTACGTGGGGAAAACTTCAAAAAGGCCCGCCAAGTGCTCGATCTGCTTCACGATCAAATTGAAGGCCTCGCTAATGCGAGGAAAGGACTTGATTGAGCATACGACTTCAAACACGCCGCTCTTCAAAAACCTCTTGATGGTAGCCATGGAGATAACTTACTCCTGATTGGCCAGCTTGCGGACCTTGTCCCAAGCCTCGACTTTATAGCCCTTCTTGTAGCCCCAATCATAGGAGGCTTTCTCCTCCTTACGTGCCAAGTCGTGAGCCCGTTTGGCCTCACTGACTTCAGTAACCTTGTCCTCAAGGGACTTCTGAAGAGCATTGTTTAGCTTGACCAGGGCCACGAGTTTCTTCTTGGCCAGCTCGCGATTAGATTTAGCCATAACTAGATAGGTCCCGAGCTCTTCAATCCGGGCTTTGATCTGCCCGGGTTTGTTCGTAGCCGCTAGTCGATACATCCTCTTGTATCGGTCCTTACCTTCTTTATAGACCTCCGCTCGATGGAGGACATGCATGAATGCCTGGGTAGCCATTTGTCAACACAAATAAAATATTAAAAAAGTTTCAAACAAAATTTTGAGCGAAAGCTTGAGTAAGAGGGTTAGAAATGGTTACCCCAGTCACTCCCCGCTTGAACCAACGACGGAGATTCCCCAAATTTCGGATAAAGAGGTACTCTTGATCCTCCTCGAATTGGCACCCTTTGAAAAGGTGTACTAGATGGGCCTAGTTGCGACCTCAGAAAGTACTGATACTAGCGTCATCTCCTTTGGCCAGCGCTCGGTCGGATGGATGGTTGAAGTCCGCGATGCGGACATCCTCATCCAAGTCGGTGGAGTTCGACAACTCCTTCCGACTAGCCACTTCTTTCCCCTTGCCCAGGTGATTGAGGCCTCTTTTCCTCTTTTTAGAGGCTTCTTAAGCACCGTCTTCCTTGAGAACAACTCTGATTTCCTGGGTCGAGTCCCTGACCGCTCACTTGTTACCCATATCTCGGGGTCGACTTTTGCCGTAGTCGATCCGTGTTGCCAATTGCACTCGGGGTGGGGTTCGATCTGCTCCTTGATGCTTGAGCTGGGTTGTTGGTTGATCGCGGCTCAATTAGTTCTGTTTGGATTGAGAACAACCCCCTCTTGTTGTCTCGACAGGGCCCTTCCATACCTAGAAAAAGACTCCCCCCCCCCTAGTTGGTTGCCTTGGCAACAACTTTTTCTTCCTTCTTCTTCTTGGCTATAGTGAGCCAAGCGACCATGGCGTGGTGTGCATCCATAAGCACCTGTTCGTCTGCAAAGAAAAGAATGTGAAGGTCAATTTGATAGGTCAAACGACAAACTGATTGGAAAAAAAAAATTAGGGGGTTTCCTCATACCCAAAATGACCCCCGTGGGGACTTCAACTTGGGAGATGCCCGCTCAGAATAAGAATTCCACTTTTAGGAGGTGGCCGCTCAACATCAAGCCCCGTTTATCTGGTTGTTTAGGAAATGAGGGCCCAGGTCAGATTTCTCACTCCCTCGAATTCTATCTTATCAATGTCATAGTTCCAGTCGTTTTGAACTGGAAACTGGAAGTGTGGTGGACAAAAAAATATTTTGCCTTCCACTTTTCCCTGAAAGAAAACGGGTGGGTTTGGATAAAATGGGATCCAGACCGAGCTATAAAATAAAAGAAATCCCCCAGGTCGATTGGCCCTGATCGGGTTGAGTTTTGGACTTTAAAAAGCATGGCAAAATTTTCCCTAGATTGGGGCTAACCTAGGGCTCGCATCATGATGATAAAACTATAAATTAGAGATTGTGAATTGGGGAAAAGTTAGGCCAGTGGAAAGTCAAGGAAGTTATAGATACTCACCATATCGATCGAGATAGGGAACCGGAAGCCATTCAATAGCGACTCTAAATGAATGGCGATCGAATTTAGGGGCAGGGTTACCCATTTGAAAGCTAGCGGCGGGAATGAAGGCTTCATAGTCGTCAAGGATGAAGTACTTGGTTACGGTATTTGAGACCTCGATCGATATTATGGTCAAGGGAATCTCGTCGTGTCCCCGATTTGTGCGGTGAGCGCGCGGAACATCAACTTTGTCATCCTCGCCATTCTTCTCCATTTCATCAGTCAGAGATTTGTCGATCTCCTCCCCGATTTGGAGTTCATGGTTACTGGCGATCCCTTCACCCGAACGAAGTTCGGGACCGACCCACTTCCCGAGGGGCTTGAACTACTTGCCGTACTACTATCCTTGGAGCTATCCTCCAAGGAGCTGTCCAAGCCCACATCTCTAAGTAATCTATGGCTAGCCATGCGAATCGAAAAACAAGGTTTAAATAAGGGAAGATTACCTAAAAGTGAGGCGAGTTGAGCTAAGGTGGACTGGGAATTCGAGCAGTAGGCAGACAATCGAGCGGGAGGCTTTTTCAATCTTTGCAAATGGTGAAGTCAATGCCCGGACCACCCCCTATTTATAGGGGAATAAGACACTGACCTTGGGAATCTCAAAAGACGTAATTATTACTGCCATGATTTTTCAAATTCCTGATGGTAATAATTTCACACAAAGTTTTACTCTCTGGTCCATTTTACAAATCGACCAGCGGAGTGGGGGGGGGTGGGGCCAAATCATGTGGCATATTTTCGATCTATCTTTTTTGGGCCACATGTCGCTGGCCTGACCCATCTACACAATGAGCCCCTCGAGTTGCCGATCGAACGGATGCTTGCACTTAAGTCGACTGAACTCTTCGGGGTAGATTCATGTGGTCGGGTCCCTACCTTTCTAGAACCACACCACGTCTTGTCACCCCATCTTAGCATTAAATGCCTTGCCAATCCAAGTCATTTATGGTAATAGAGGGGGACATTACTTACACTATATCTACTTACTTTGCTCTAATTACGACTCAAATTCGATCACTAACTTAAGCATTGGAGGGTCTTAGGCGAAATCCATCTCGTTTAGCTTATGTTGCATTTCCCCTGTTGCAGGTCCCTCGCCTCTAGATCAAAACTCCACTTACCTTATATTTGACCAAAGCAGCCGACCAATCCGAATGCTCCCAAATTTGTCATCGCCTGCCCTGGTGCATATCTTAAATTGTCCTAATAAACATGATTGGCTAGTGACCGTTTGTTTCATACACACACACACACACACACATATATATATATATATTATTATCCTTCCAAATAATCAACTGGGCCTTCATCATATTTAATAAAGTAATCATGCCCTTTATGTATGATAAACATGATTGGCACAATATGGTTCCTTACTAGAAAAATGTCATTTAAAACACCATAAAATGTCTCTATAAGTGGATATTTTAATGCTTTTAAGACACCACAAAATGTCACCACAAAGCATCATGTGTTTTGGTACCTAAAAAGTCTTTGGTAGCATTTCATAGTGTCTTTAAAATATGTTTTAGTAAAATAAAAGTTTTGATGAAAATTATTTATAGTAACACTTTTTATGATGGGAGTGCCTCAATTCCTATATTTTTGAGACATTTTTGAAAAAAATGTAACGTTATTGTGTCTAATTGGAGTTTTCCTTTTAGTTGTGATTTATCATTGTATCTAGTGATATTTATGCAGTGCTTTCCTTATTATGAATCAATGGATTGGCGTAATTTATCTATAGCGTGTATATTCCCACAATGATAGCGTTTTTCCAAAATCAAACTTTGTTTTTCAGTGTTTTCACTTAATTATTATGATTACAGCCTATAGGAATATTTTTTTTAAGGAGGCATTATATTTTGAGATGCTTGATCATGGAAGAATGCATATTTCGTTCTAATAAATCAATTAGTGCAGGATGATGCAAAATTTCACAAAATTGTGAACGAAAAATGATTGATGCTTAGTTGTTTTTGGTATGAGACAAGAGGATGAAGCTTCTTAAGTTGTATTTCAACGACAAACGTATATCTCTTGGTTGTTTATTTTAATGTGATTTTGTTATCTCTCTTGTAAGGAATTTTAAGGCTTAGTTATCACTCTAGCGGAATTTTAATCAATTTTCAACGGAAAAATTCCTTTGCAAAAAGCTTTCTCACATTTCATTTCCCAATGGCTTTCTAGTGGAAATTCCACCAAAAGTATTGTATGTATCGGTCCTGTCGAAAGTCCAACGTAAAATTTTCTGGATCACGCTTTGGCAGACTTCCAACGGATGCCTTTCTCATGTTTATAAAAATGAAAAATTCTTTCACAGAGTTTTGACGGAATTCAAAAAATATATAAAATATAAAAATCAAAAGTAACAACAACAACAACAACAATAATATTGCTTGATGTGGCCGAATTTGCCTCGGCCACGTGTACGTCAGCTCACACATCGACTCCAGCTCAGAGGAAATCGCTAGTCTTGAGTTGTCACGCGTCTAGTCTAATCCAACCAGGGCCAAGATCGATCAGAATCCATCATATCTCCTCGGCTTATATGAATCTCCTCGGGGTCAGGACATCGTCGATATCGATCCCGTTCGATCCTCGGAGTGGAGCCCTGACATCCGACTTTAGCAATGGATGTACCCGACGCGCCCACGGCGCGTGTCAAGGAGCACTCCTATAGCCAGCAACGGGGCTGGGCCAGCCTAACCCTAGTCCGGCCCACCTATTTTTTATTATTATAAATAGTGCGACGATACTATTCATTAGGTAAGACACTTTTAATCCACTATTACACCTGTTACTACTTATCATCTACCTGCCCGAATACTTGACTTGAGCGTCGGAGGGTTTTCGCCGGAGACACTTCCGGCTAGTCTCACGTGTGCTCCATTCTTGCAGAATAGAACCCGACCAGCTTTTGTATACCCTTACGCCGACTTCTTTGCTCAGATTCGAACAACCATATTCTGATCGAGCTGACGTGCACAGCGGATCAAATCTGACCACATCATTTTGGCGCTAGAGGAAGGGCCCTATTCGAGCAAGTGAGAAAATGGTGAACACACGAAGGACTGGAACAGAGTCGGTGGCCCCACAAAGCACCACCAATCCTGTTCCCGAGACTCACATTGTTCCACCCCACGCTGTTCCGCAGGTCACCGGACCAGCACCTACACCTCCCGCCGGGCAGAACCTCGTCGTTCTGACGGCGGATCAGTTCAATACGCTCTTACGTGAGATCAGGCGGGGGAACCCAGACCCCACCCCGGCTACCGCTGCTGAAGACCCTCACTCTGTGAGAGAGAAATTTGCCCCCCGCGAGGTGTTCGGGACAACTGACGCCGAGCGGGATGACGCGCAGGTGCGCTAACGAGTCCCCGCCACAAGGGAGGCCCCCATCTCCTCGACTTGCTGAGGAAGTCGACGAATCCTCCGTGGGGGCATCCTCGGGTTATCCTGCACGGAGTCACAGAGAACGGCTGGAGGAAATCTCCCACCAGGCCACAGAGATCCAGCGAAGGATCGATGAGGTTCGCCGCGGCGGGAGATCTCGTGATGACGTCGGGGAGCTTTCACACCGGATGGAAGATCTCAACCGAAAACTCGAGGAGGTATCTCATCATTCTGGGCATGGACCGGCACAGCGATACTTTGTGCCCGACGAAACAGACCCACTCTGCGCCGACCTTCAACGAGCCCGAGCACCCAGAGGGGTCCGAATCCCGACCGACCTGCCCCGATACAATGGAGAAGCTGATCCCGAAGAGCACCTCATACAATTCAAACACGCCATGCGCGTGTACATGATCGACGATGACTTCGCGGCGAAGTTGCTGGTCACGACTTTTCAGGGCGTGGCCTCGCAATAGTACGTCCGCCAAGCCCCAGGTTCGGTTAGAAGCTTCAGCGATTTGGCAATGAAGTTTGTCAATCATTTCCAGACGAAGAGCCTAGCAAAGTTGCCTCCATCCCACCTGCATAAGATTCGGCAAAGGAACAGTGAATCTTTGCCTGACTTCTTCAACCGGTTCAACACCGAGCTGCTCAAGGTAGAGAGCGTTCAAATGGACTTCCTCCTCGACGTGATCATGGGAGCCATACGAAATCAAACGTGCTCGGACCACCTGGCCAGGAAGCGCCTAGGCCACTATGGAGAAAGTCATGTCCATCGCTCAGTAGTACATGAACATTGAGGATATAAGGTTCAAAAGGAGGTCAGACGTCGGGGAAAGGAATGATCGCCGACGGGATAACGAGATCACCCCGTTGGTCATGTCGAAGAAAGAGATTTTTGCCACCATTAACGCCAGCGACCCGACGGTCTTCCGGAGGCCGAGAAAGATCTAGGACAAAGATGCAGCCCCCCCGAGAGGAAACAAATATTATGCGTTTCATAAGCAAGTGGGTAATCATGACACCAAGGGCTGCTATGCCCTCAAGAAGGAAATACAACGCCTCATCGACCTGGGCCGTCCGGAGATTAAAAAATACGTGAAAAAGCAAAGACAGGGTCACAAGGGTGAGGGAAGCCGCCGACACAACTCCCCGTCCTCCATGGACGATGAACACGGATCGCCGAAGAGAAATAGATCTCGATCTCCTCGAAGAGGTTACACGTCTTCTGCTCGGGTTGACAAGCAACCCGCCACACAAGACAATCTCCCGACCAGGGGAATGATCCACACCATTGCAGGAGGGTCAAGTGGAGGAGACTCCAAGAGTAGGAGAAAGCATGTAGAAAGGCGCCTCGACCAAGCCCGATACCGAATCGACGAACGCTATTACCACGAGAGGCTGCATGTCAACACTATATCAGGGGCAGGGTCGCGGTCGTCGGAGTCGCTCGAATTTTCCGATCGAGACCTCGTGCACGTACCCAAGACGGAAGGCCTCGATGATGCGTCGGATTTCCCAATGGTCATTAACCTGGATGTGGCCAACTATTCCGTGGCCAAGACCCTGATCGACAACGGGAGCTCTGCCAACATCATTTTCGCCAACACCTTCGCGAAAATGGATCTGGGAGGTTACACACTCTCTCCCGTGTAGACCCCCCTCGTTGGGATCGGGGGGTCCGAGGTGGTCCCTCTTGGAATGATCCAACTCCCCACCTCGCTGGGAGAAGCGCCGAGGAGGAAGACGATAATGGTCCAGTATTTAATAGTTGATGCCCCGTTCGCCTACAACATAATCCTCGAGCGACCCGCACTTAATGCATTTCGGGCAATGGTGTCCACCTATCATTTAAAGATGAAGTTCCCGACCCCCGCTGGGATCGGGCAGGTGACGTGCCGAATTCTGAATGCTTGGAAATGCCATACGGCATCCGTCGAAGGGAGAAAGATTCTAGCACCCCAACCCGGGAATGCAAATGCCCCGCACGCCAACATTCCCGAGTCCTCCGAGGTTGATCCGGTGAAGAGACGGAGACTCGAGGAAGGAAAAATAACGCCGGCGGAAGAGTTCAAGACAGTCAGGCTTGTCGAAGGAAATCCAACTAAGACCACTAGGGTCGGAACAAGTCTCGTGCCGCAGCAGGAAGTAATGCTTATCGGTTTCCTCCGTTCTAATGTCGACGTCTTTGCTTGGAAGGCTTCGGACTTCCCGGGGATCGATCCCGAAGTGATTGTCCATCGCCTCAATGTGGACCCTTCGGTCAGGCCAGTGAGACAAAAAAAGAGGATATTTTGTGAAGAGCGTAACCGGATTATTGATGAGGAAGTCAATAAGCTGCTCGATGCTGGATATATCGTCGAAATCCAATATACCGAGTGGCTGTGCAACGTGGTTGTGGTTGCTAAAGGGGATGGTCGATGGCGGATGTGCAACGATTTCACCGACCTCAACAAAGCTTGCCCAAAGGACCACTACCCCCTGGCCCGCATCGATCAGCTCGTTGATTCGACGGCGGGATGCGAGTTGATGAGCATGATGGACGCTTTCCAGGGTTATTATCAGATCTACATGGCCGAGGAGGACCGTGGAAGGACATCGTTTATCGTATCAACCGGAACATACTGCTTCCTCAGTGATGCCCTTTGGACTCAAAAACGCGGGCGCTACGTACCAGAGGTTGGTGAATCTTATGTTCAAAGAAGAGATCGGCAAGACTGTCGAAGTCTATGTCGATGACATGATAGTACGTAGTGAGAGAGAATCTAACCATCTGGAGCATCTCGCTCGGGCCTTTGCCGTTTTACGGAAGTATGGTCTGAAACTCAATCCTAACAAGTGCACGTTCGGGATCCGGGGAGGGAAGTTCCTCGGATACATAGTCAGCCATCGAGGAATCAAGGCCCACCCCGCCAAGATTCGCGCCATCCTCGATATCAAGCCTCCCAGCTCAGTGAAGGAGGTCCAAAGCTTGGTTGGGCGCGTAGTCGCCTTCAACAGGTTCATATCCCGCTCAGCCGACAGGAACCTGCCATTTTTCAAGGCGCTTCGGGTGATTCCCGATTGGAAATGGACGGAGGAATGCCAACACGCGCTCCTCGAGTTAAAGGGCTACTTGACTGAGCCTCCCTTGCTATCAAAGCCGATTCCGGGGAGACCCCTCCACATCTATTTGGCGTTATCCGCGAATGCTATCAGTTCGATTTTGGTTAGCGTGGACGGCCAGTGTTCATCGCCCGGTGTATTACCTAAGTAAGCTGCTCCAAGGCCCTGAGCGAAGCTACCTGGAGATTGAGAAGCTGGCGTTTGCCCTGGTCCACTCAGCCCGGAAATTGAGGCAATATTTCCAGGCCCACACCATCATGGTCCTGACCAACGAGCCATTGAGACAAGTCTTGACTAAGCCCGACGTTTCAAGGTCGGCTGGTGAAGTGGGCCGTCGAGCTCGGAGAATTCGACATTCAGTTTCAACCGCACACAACCATTCACGCTCAAGTGTTGGTAGATTTTGTTGTGGAAATGACCTCAAGGCCAGAAGCCGAGCAAAAGACCCCTTGGACCCTTATGGTCGACGGGTCTTCCACGAACTCTGGGGGAGGAGCTGGCGTCTACTTGCGGGATGAGCTCGGCAATGAGCTTGATTTCGCCATCCGCTTGGAGTTCCCTATCTCCAACAATGAGGCAGAGTATGAGGCTCTTGCAGCAGGAATGAAGATAGCCCTAGACAAGGGCGTAGATGAACTAATGGCTTTGACCGACTCCCAGTTAGTAGCCGAGCAGGTCAATGGGAATTACGACACTAGAGAAGCATCAATAACTAGGTATCTCGAGGAGATAAATAAGCTGAGGGAAAAGTTCGACAAGTTTACGCTCCAACAGATACCATGAGCAGAAAACGACAGGGCGGACCAACTATCGAAATTAGCCAGCTCGACGAAAGGCACAAGGGAAAAGTATATAACGGTGTTGAGCTCGCCATCACCCTTGATCGGGGCCTGAACACGAACAGGAGTGCTCGCCATCGAATACCCGGAGGGTTGGATGTCTGAGTTGGTCGCCTATCTGAAGGACGAAATTCTCCCCGAGGATCTCATCGAAGCTAAACGGCTCCGACGACAGGCCCCTCGTTACGCCTTGGACGGGCAAGGGCGCCTGTTCAGGAAAAGTGTTGATGGGCCTCCTCGACCTGTTTGTGCAGGCAGCAAGCGAATGAGGTAATCGAGGAGATACACCTGGGGTGTTGCGGAAACCATACTGGACCAAGGGCCTTGGCCAAGAAGGTATCCCGAGTGGGATTCTTTTGGCCTACCCTCGTGTAGGACTGCTTCGATTTCGTCCGGAGATGTCCAACTTGCCAGATACACGCCAATCTCATTCATCAACCCGCCGCACCTACGCTGAATGTGGAAATCTCATGGCCATTCGACCAGTGGGGAATAGACATCTTGGGGCCATTTCCTCAGGCCCCCGGGCAGAGAAAGTTTGCTATCGTTGCCGTTGAGTATTTCACAAAGTGGGCCGAAGCAGAAGCCGTCGCCAAGATCACCGACTCAACTGTCAAAGTCTTCATTTGGAGAAACATTATCTGCCGCTTCGGTCTCCCCAGGGTCATTATCTCCGACAACGGGACCCAGTTTCAAAGCCATCGAGTGAGGGAATGGTGCTCTAGCCTCAGAATCGAGCAACGATTCACCTCTGTAGGAAACCCTCAAGCGAACGGACAGGTCGAAGTTACTAATCAGACAATTCTCCACGGACTCAAGACAGCACTGGCTGACTCTCGAGGCAACTGGGCCGATGAGCTCCCGGGCGTACCCTGGGCTTACCGGACTACTCCCCGAACTGCAACGGGCGACTCACCGTACGCCTTAGTATTCGAATCCGACGCCGTCATACCTGCTGAAGTGTTACACCCCTCTGCACGAGTAGCACACTTCGATGAAATCGCCAACATCAACACTCGCCTGTTTGAACTTGACTTCGCCGATGAAAGAAGGCGTGCGGCAAAACAGAAGATGGATAACTTCAGAGCATCCACCGCACGTGCATACAATCGCTATGTCCATCCTCGGACATTTCAAATTGGGGATTTGGTATCTAAAAAAGTCGAAGTCTCCCGCCCGGTGGGCAAGTTGGACCCCAAATGCGAAGGGCCATTCAAGGTCATCAAAATTTGCAAGAATAATGCTTACCGCCTCGAGGACTTGGTGGGGAAGGAACTGCCCCGTCCTTGGAACGCCACGAACCTTAAGCGGTTCTACGCATGATTACCAGGCCGAGCAGAAACAGTCATGTGTAATTTGTCCTCGAGACATTTAGCCTCCTCGGAGCTTTTCATTCCATTCTATTTTAATAATTGCATCGTTAGTCATCGAATACTTTTCCGGTTGAATTGCGTCATTTTATACGTCCAAATTCCATTCTCCAAAGTTTGATTTTCATTCATCAAATTATTTTTTAAGGTTTAATTTTAAGTGTTGCTCAAACTTATGCTTCGATTTCTCTTACCGAATTGAAGTTTCTGTGTTAACATATCATATTTCGATGAAAATGAAAGCAATTCATTGATAATAGTAAAGTTTACATCTGGTTCGAGAAGAAAAGAACAAAAACGAAGGAAAATGCATGTCCTCGGGCATATGGCCCGGCATAAATTCCTATGGCCTAAGCGCCATCTATCTCCTTGGCCACCTCCTCGACGGCCTGCATCCATGGCTTGGTCGGCCCCAGAATCGGCCACGCCCTTGTTCGCCGGGGCGCTTGACGCCCCCACTTCGGGCCCCCCTGTGGTCCACGATGATCGCGTTGTCAGGCTCCACGTCCGGGGATAGAGGTTGTCCTAAACGTTTGTTCTGCTCGTTCCGGACCTGCCTCTGAACAATGGATATGACCGACGTGAACTCCGCCTCCTCAGTAAGCGGGCATGGGATCGTCTCCGTCGTCCTCCTCTTCCCCGGCGTCGTTCAGGTGAAGTCCATACCCCTCTATGGAGAAACCTGGGGGTAAGACTCCTCAGGCCTTCAACTGGTTGAACGCCCGTTCGTAGGCTTGAACGGCATCATCGCCCCCCCGCAGGATAGTGGCATACTCGAAAACTGGACCCCGAACAAATCTCTTCACAGCCTCCTTCTCTAACTCAGGGACACGTGCCTTTATCTCGGCCCTTGCCAGACAGTCGCCCCTCTTCTCCCCCCGAGCAAAGGCGTCATCCGCCTTCTTCTTCAACCGCTCGATCTCATGTTCAAGCTCGGACTGTTTGGTCTTGAAGTTGAGCTCGATTTGATTAACCCTCTCGGCCAGCTTGCGGGACTTCTCCTTCTCCTCCTCGATCTCCCTCTGAGCGACCTGGTTTTTCTGTCGCTCATCTTCGAGGTCCGCTTGGAGGCTGCTTCCTCGGGCCTCCCTCTCAGCTTTGTCACATCTAGCTCGGCTGACCTCCTGCCGACTGAAGGCCATGGAAAACTTTTTATTGGAGGGTGTTCAGATCCTCCGCGATGCTCGTGGCCAGGTCTCTATCGTCGAGTTCGGTTAAGATTAATTGGTCGGCCTTGAACACGCTGTTTTGGAAGCTCCTCATGGCCAGCCTCCGACCTTCCCCTCCAAAAATGCTTGACCCGGAAAGGTCCCCAAACTTGGGGCCGAAGCGAGGTTCCGGGGCGTCCGGGTATTCCAAAACCTCCAGCTCCTCGGACGTATAGGCAGAGCCGTCTGCAAACCGCTTCCCCTGACTGGGTTTAGGGGCAGTTTTCTTCGGCAGTGGCCCCATCGCCTTCCTCGTAGGAGCCGATTCGGGGGCTTTCCTTTTTCGGGTCGGAGGTGTGTCCTCCTCGATGTTGACGGCCCCGACCTCGGCCCGTGTAGGGGCCTGTGTCATTTTCGTGGGCGGGGGAGCCGTCGACGGGGCCTCGACCATGGCTCGCTCCTCTTCCGTAGGAGGGGGACGGCCTTCTCCTCTCCCCGACCACCTTACTCATGTGCCTGAGTCTCCCCATCGCCAACACGTCCAAATCTGCACAACAAAAGCAAAGAGATTTCGGTTATACACATTCTAGGAACGGTTGAAGGCAAGATTATGAAAACTTGAGGATACACTTGTAATGACAGATATAAAAAAAAAACTGAGGTAATAAAGATGGAGAGGCAACCAAAAGTCACGTCCTCGGTCACTAGTTTGGCCGGCGAGAGCCCGGCCTTTACCAAAAACCTCTCCTGAGTTAGAAATATGGGGCATAGCAGCCCCTGTGCTTTGTGGCTGTCGATCCACTCCCTGGTCCAACTACTCGACCCAAGTCCGGCTAGGGAAAGCTTCTTCACGTCAGGATTGTGACACCGTCTAACCGGCCACTCCTCATCGGAGTGCACGAAGCATAATTTCTGCTTCCAATCTCCCCCGTACAACGAGGAGGCCGTCTCAATGATTTTCTTCCTATTTTTGGCACTCACAAAGAAGCAGTTGAACTCGTCATCCGGGGAGGATCTGCTTGAGTGATTTATCTGGAAAATGTCGGAGAAGTTGGCTAAGGTCGGGGGTGCCCAGTGCAATGACAAAAAATCTTAAACGCACAGATCGATGCGTAAGAATTGGGAGTCACCTGGATGGGACTTATGTTTAAACGGTTCAGTATAGATGATACGAAGGCCGGGATAGGGAATCTGAGCCCATTCTCGACATGTGAGTAATGGATGGGAATACACCCCGGTGGAGGGTCGATGATAGAGTCCTCTCTACTCGGCCATATGATGCTGAACCAGTTGCGGATATAGTGATTCATCATCTTCTCTATATCTCGTTCAGTGTTGTGCGCGACAATATTGCCCCAACTTCACTGTCGTTTGGTTGCCCGCGATTGCTTTCCTTCTCCCCCGACGATTATCTTGACCGGAGGGATCCTCCTCCTCGGGAACGGTCCTCCATGAGTGGACTGGGATGTCAGGCACATCGCCCATTGGGGGGAGTGCCTCGCCGCGCCATTCGCCGCCTTATCTCTTCTATCTTGGTCAGGGCTCTTACCACCCCTTCGGGGCCGGCTGGTGCTTCGCCTCGCCCAGGCAGCGAGATGATGCCCCCTCGAAAGAGGCTTCTGCCTCCAAAGAAATCGACAGACTTATGCCGCTCAACCCCTCTTCGACTAGGGGCTCTATCATCCTATTTTGGCTATCCGAAACTACCCATGGACTGACTCATATCTAAGGATTGTTTTAAGATTTAACGAAAACGAAGAGCAAGAAAGAAACAGATCGGGAAAAGGGAATACCTAAGTTTGGCTGGTCGAAAAGAGGATTTGGCTGCTCGAAGTGTTTCCCGGGTGCTCGGTGCTCTCAAGGTATGCTCGATGTGGAATCTCAGCTCGATGAAAAATTGATGCGCCTATAGCCGCGCCCGGGGCCCCAATTTATAGGGCTGTAAAAATGCTCCTCGGGAAGTCCAACGGACGCCTGTAATTCTTACGAACGGTCACATCCCAACGGTCAAACTTCGAAATTACCGCCAAGGCCTAATCGATAATGCCTGAACGAAATCGCAAGCGACATCCCCCTCGGGTAGTTCCTGGCCTGCCCTTTTTGTGAGAATTGGTCAACTCGAGAACTGGGGGGGCTAATGATGTGGCCGAATTGCCTCGGCCACGTGTACGCCACCTCAGCTCACACATCGACTCCAGCTCAGCGGAAATCGCCTAGTCTTGAGTTGTCACGCGTCTAGTCTAATCCGACCAGGGCCAAGATCGATCAGAATCCATCATATCTCCTCGGCTTATATGAATCTCCTCGGGGTCAGGACATCATCGATATCGATCCCGTTCCATCCTCGGAGTCGAGCCCTGACATCCGACTTCAGCAATGGATGTACCCAACGTGCCCACAGCGCGTGCCAAGGAGCACTCCTATAGCCAGCAACGGGGCTGGGCCAGCCTAACTCTAGTCCGGCCCACCTATTTTTTATTATTATAAATAGTGCGACGATACTATTCATTAGGTAAGACACTTTTAATCCACTATGACGCCTGTTACTACTTGTCATCTACCTGCCCGAATACTGACTTGAGCGTCAGAGGGTCTTCGCCGGAGACACTTCCAGCTAGTCTCACGTGTGCTCCATCATTGCAGAATAGAACCCGACCAGCTTTTGTATACCCTTATGCGGACTTCTTTTCTCGGATTCGAACAATCATATTCTGATCGAGCTGACGTGCACAGCGGATCAAATCCGACCACATCATGGCTAATTTCAGTGGAATATACTTGACAAAATTTCTTTGTCAAAATTAGACAATTTTTGGAGAAATTGCAACCAAAATTATGCCAAAAATGTCTAAAACATAGATTTTTTTTCCATCGCAAACATGTTTAAAAAATAGATTTTTTTTTCATCGCAAACATGTTTAAAAAAATTCTAAATCATAAAAATTGGAAATTAAAAAAAATATAAAATATACCAATGGCAACAACAATAATAATAAAGCTTTTCAACGGAGTTTTGAGAGATATTTCACCAAAAATGTATTAAACACATATTTTTTTTATAAAATATTCTGGCGGGTAATCTGTCGGAACTTCGTCGGAAACATGTGACTCAAATTTAGGCATCAAGTGTCTATATATATACAAAAAATTAAATACTAGATAAATGGCCCAAGACCCATTGCATGTATATTGATATATGTAATCCATCTTTAAACATAGCTTTATGGAATAGTCTATAAAATGTGGTTTTCCTTTTTCTTTCTCTTTTCGCCCTTTTGCCTTGGTATATAGTAAACACTTTTCTAAAGATACGTCCAAAATGCCAAAAGATATACCTAAGCAAAAGAAAGTTTTTTTGGTCAGTTACACTACTCTCTTTATAATAAAAAGGGCAACAATTATAAAAACCTTTTTCCTTTGTCTTCTCTTTTTAGGCAAATATAAAATAATAAAAAAGAAAAAAGAAAATAAAAAGAAAATGTCTAAAGCATTTCCTAACTTCCGAATTGTTATTGAACATAGTGGTAGATGATTCTGCCTTTTATAAAAAGAAATGTGCATGATTGAGATTTGCTCCTAACTTTCTTATGTACCAAAGAGCCCACCAAAATATTATTCACCAATTTTACCTTTTCTGGCTTCTCACAACTTGAAAATGTGCCAATTGCTACTAAAGATAAAAAAAAAAGGGTCCGAGGTGAAGAAATGATTCCATTCATATCTCTAAGTTCTTTTCTTCACAATATTGAGAGATACCAATTTCTTGTGGACAATACGACTTGTCAAGATTTTTTCACAAACAAACATTATAGCCAAGAAGAAGAACTAGGCCGGAAAGTGCCAGACAACATGTTTTTTGGTTGTTGTAAATTAGTGCACATATTCGCTTCCTTTATGATTGCTATATGATAATAGAAATTCTTCATGATATTAAATATACTTTAACCTAAGTTGAAGAACTTATGTACAACGGAGTTTACTTCTTTCACGTTAATTTCAAGTTGACATAATTTGGACCGACACTTCTCGCTTTAGAATAAAAGAAATAAGAATTATTCGAATTGACACTTGTACGTTAAGCTGCACAACGGAGTGAGACGTTCAATGGAAGAAGGATCAAAGACTCCCCTTAGTGCAGTCATCCCGACGGAAACAAGTAGACAAATCAAAGCAAGAAAAATGGGACAAAAGATTATGTGGGAAATTTCGTTATTAGGAAAACCACACGACAAACTTTGAAACTTCCACTATGAAAAATAGGAATAATAACATTTGTCATACAAATTATGGCCCTTTTTATATTTTACAACCATATTTTTTTCTTTCACACCTTAAATACTAAAATTCATGTTTTTTTTTTTTTACATAATACCACCTGAAATATTTAGTAAAAACCTAAAAATTCACACATAATTTATTCAAGTGCAACCAGATAAACTCAAAACACACCAAACTTCATCATATGTGATCTTTCTGGCAACTATTTAGGCCTTGAGATGGTAACGTGTAAAAATTTTTGAGTTGAGGAGGTAAAGTGTCAAAAAATAAAGTTTAGTTGATAACACGTAAAAACGACCATAGTTCAAATGGTACAATCTAAGAGGGTTTGGTGGTGTTAATGAGTTTATTGCATGATTTTTTGTCCCTTCCTCAGGATATTGGATATGAATGAGAAATGATAAATAAATGAAGTTGAATTCGTGGCCAGTTGTGAGAAGGTTTAGATGAGGTAAGATTTTCTAAAATTGATTTATTATCTTTTGAAATGCCATTTATTTAATCAAAAGTTCATTTTGCTCATTTTCGGGTTGAGATGGAAC
>JAOWBU010000285.1:0-32149 GCA_026212405.1 Petrea volubilis
GAGTTGAATAGCCGCATGCCCATCATTGTTATGAGAATAGCAAGTAATCATGGAATTATAACAAACAGTATCACGGATTCTTAATGGGGTCTCGTCAAATATCCCTCTGGCAAACTTGGGGTTCCCGGAAGCAGAGTATGCGGCAATTAAAGTGGTTCTTGCAACGACATCCGGGTGGGGAATTTCATCGAACAGTCTCTTTGCGTAGCTAAAATAGGAGGTCTTGCAGTAAATATCAATCAGACGGTTAAGGATGTGACCACGGGGCATGAAACCAGAGACAATCATGTGGGCATGGACGCCGGGGGCGAGAGTATAACCAGAGGGGCCGCGCTGGCAGCAGAGATGAAGCTTGGCCGCATACCGGTTGGCCACTGCGCTCATACCCGCCGTTTGCCGGATATGTTGAGGAGGGTGCAAGGATTTCGCGGCGGCGGAGATGGCGGCGGCGGCATTTTTCATGGTGGCAATGGCCGGACATCGGGATTTCCGGTTTGCCAGAAGGTGAAGCCGATGTTCAATGAAACAAACTTGGAAGCTGGCGGCAAATAACGAAGCGATATTGTAAAGGGATCTATTGTCTTTATGATTATTATATTTTCGACCCTAAAAGCTTTCGAAATTTCACTTTTCACCCTAAAGATTTGATTTCTAGTCAAAATGTTCCTTGTGCCCAACAAAAAATGTTGAATTGTATTCGCGCCCCTAACTTATTTCAAAATAAGGTTGAATTTGGATTAGCCTTCTTAATATCTGAGTCTAACTCGAATTTTATACGATTTCTATTTAATGCTATTAAGTCTAAATTCGATAAAAATTCAAACCCTATCAAAAAAGAGCTGACCCGATAACAACATAAACAAATTGAAGTTTTAAAACCAAATAATCAAGAGAAAAATTTTATCCCTTGTGTCAAAAACAAAATTAAATAAAGTAGGAAAATATATTTACATAAAACATACATTTTTTCGTTCGAAAAATTACCTAGGAAAATAAAGAATAGTATGTTATTATTAATTACAATAACACATATATTACATTTTATTTAAGCTTTTTACTAATATTATATGTATAATGTTATTAATTTAATAATATATATTATAAAATTCGGATTCGGATTCAGATTCGGATTTTTAACTATCTGGACTATTTGATTTCACATTCGATCTATATTTCAGATTGCAGATATTTATAATTGGATATAATCTATCGAATATTTTTGTTGTTTGAATATGTTAAAATTTAAATTGGACTTAAATCGAATTTGAATTAAATTCCCCTGCATTGGAAAGCATATTTCAAAAGAAGCAATCAACGAAATGATCTACTACATCAAAGTATCTATTGGGTATAACTATAAATAGATAATGTTATTAGCTACAAATCGAAGGATTTACTTTACTTTTTTTACTTAAGATAGTAATTTTTTTTATAGGTTTTTTATTTTTAATTTTTATTTTGTTTTCTTGTTATTCAAGTAAACTTTTTTTCATCGGGACTTCGGGCTTTTTTTACTGGAATTATATATATATATATATATATATATGTGTGTGTGTGTGTGTGTGTGTGTTTTGTACGTATTTCGACTAAATTCGACAGATCTCTCCTCTCTCCAAAAATTCAAACAACTCTTACTTTTCTTGGAAGAAAAGGTAATGAGCCACCTGCTTTTGTTTCTGTGTGTGTGTCTGTGTCTGTGTAGCTACAATGGGTTTTGTTTATTCTCTTGTTTCTTATCATAGGAGTTCAATTCTAACTTCATCCATGTTTGCTCTTCTCAGCAGATATGGTTTGCCCTAAGCATGTAGCTTTCTCTATTGCGGCCCTGTCTGGGATCGCAATTTTGACAATATTAAGAAAAAGAAGTACTTCAAGATCAAGAACTGAAACGCGACTTCGCCCCGTCAAGCTATTATCAAGTTTATCCTCGCTTTGTTGCTATAATTGTGAAATTTTAAGTCAATTGCGTTTTTTAAATATCAAAGAAACATTGTTTCGTGTGGTTCGAATCAGGGAGGCCTTGATGTTGAAATCAAGAAGGAGGACGTGGATTTGATTAGTCAAATTCCGGATGATGTTCTGGTTAACATTCTCGTGCATCTCCCAACAAGAGACATCGTTAGGACAAGCGCTGGAGGAATCTTTATGCATTGGCACCCGTTGTGGAGTTTTGGTGTCTTAATATGTTTTCGAATCACAAATTCATGGATGCATTCTATATTTTTTTACCCGATTGTTTTAGTTATACGATTAATTGCACCGGCCGTGGCCTTCAGGAAAGATTTATTAACGGAGTGGATACATGTTTGCGCCTACATTCCGATTCTAGCATCTCTTTCTGCAGATTAACATGTTGTTTTCTTTCAGCTTTCCCTTGTAAACTTGAAGAATGGATTTGTTCCCTAGGAAAATTGAAGCATGATAAGCTTACTCAATTTTAAGTGCAGTCATAATGACCAGGAAAATGCTACTTTTTGTTGTGGGCTTATTTCTCGAGTCCCCTCTTTGACAGTTCTCAAATCCACCCCAACAAACTCAAAGCTCTTATCCTGTATGACGTAAGTTTAGCTTCCGATACAACGCTTTGCATTTTATCCAATTGTTTGAACCTCGAGGGTTTGATTATGGAGAAATGCACAGCACTTTATTCTAAATTTCAGCTCTGTGGCTTCAATCTCATGTTGAAGTATGTTTCCATTATTAGATCCTCCTCTAACATAGAGGAGATAGAGCTCCGGGCCGACAATCTCATGCTCTTTGAGTATTTTGATCCCAAGTTGGTAAAATTTTCTTTTGAACACACCCCGAAGCTCGAATGGCTTTATATTACACTTAGACCCTCCGAATTAATAAATCAACCGATTTCTTGCGATGAACTTGTGAAAGCTTTGCCTCTGGTGAGAAGCTTACATCTCCTGATTGATGACCGATGTTATGAGGTTTGAGAAGGCCTAGGCTATGTTTTCTTTTTTTTTTTTTCTTCATGTATATTATGATATGGACATTTTGTTTATTGTTCTTTGTTTGTCCTCTGAAGATGTTTACGCCCGCGTGGGCCAACATGTTCAGAAAGATTAGGCGGTTGCATTTGGGAATTACGAATCTTCAATTTGATCAAATTTTTGGTTGCTTCGGTTCTGGAAATGTGCCCTGTTCTATATGAACTCCACTTTAACGTGAGTCATGCTATATAATTAACTTGTTGAATTTAAGTTATGTGTTTGTTCTTTTCATACCTTAATGGTTGCTTTGTTTGCGCGTGACTTTGAAATCAACACGGTTAGAATGAGAAAAAAGTATTGATCTTCCATCTTTAAGATTAGATGATCGATGTCAAGAGTTGTATGTGATTTTAGTGTTGAATATTCTGATAGAGGTCACGTTTGGGGATGAGTTTCAGAGAAAAGTTTGTTTTTCTTCCTTGCATAAAATGGGACTTATCTTGTTTCATATCTGGCACACACACACTCACCTAGAGGGGAAGGGAAACGGGAGTGAACAAGAGGGTTCAAACCCGAAACCTCAATGGTGTCTGGTTCGAACCCTCCACTAATGGGCTACAACCCTAGAGGCTCATGCACTAATAATTTGGTGGGTGAGCTCATAAGCTTTATACAACATCTTTTTTTTTTTTTTTTGGTGAAAATACAACATCTTATTAGGTACTTCAAATTCTAAGGCTAAGCTCCTAGAATAAGATTTATAATTACACAAAGCCCCCATGAGGTTTGAAAAACTACAAATGCTATTCGTATAAGTTCCATCGAAATTTGGCTATTTTTTGCTGCAGATAAACATATGGGTGATGAAATTGAAAGGGCAAGAACAAGAGGCGAGTAGTTTGAACTACCATAAACATCTGAAAAAGGTGATACTCAGTGGATTTAGCGGAACATCGAGCGAGATAAACGTGGCTTTGTACGTCCTCAGAAGTGCAATGGTCCTGGAGCAAATGACTATCAGCTATTGTTATTCGCGTTATGAGGGACTCGATTCGTGGTTGAGAGCAGGAAAAGCTTCAATGAACGAAGAGGCGCGGGAAAGGATCAAGAGATGGCTCGGGGAGCAACCCATTTCGAAGAATGCAGAGGTTATGGCTCGACCTATATATGTCTCGGACATGGAAATTGTCACGACTCAGACATTTAACTAATTTATTAAAATATAACTAACTAAAATGCAAAACTATACTTATTTTATTGAAAATATATTAGAGTAGTGAACAAAATATATAGTAATACAAAAATTTATAAAATCACCACCTCTCCAAAATACAAAATATCAAGTTTAATTCCGACTAGTTAAAGGCGTCAAACCGTTCCTCAATATCGTCCTTAGTAATTCCCACCTCGTTTTCGGCTAAAATCATCACATGAAGAAATGGTCAACATACGCATTGAGTAGAAATTGTCACTTAATAACATAAGGTACTCGTATGTATAATAAGTGCACATAGTCATATAATATTTCATATTTTACTATCCTTCGAATCACCTATTGGTGACTTCCTTATATCTCTCATATCATAATATTCCAACCGTTCACATCGTTAATCTCAATACTTCATCTGTTCACACCAATTTCGTCCGTTCATATCGGTGGTCATATCTCGAGACTATATCAATTTCCTACAACTAATACACGAAACACTCCGTCCATACAAGATGGGATTAGGACATGGATGGCAAGAACTATTTTAAGAGCAACAAGCCAATTGTCATCCGACCGAACTCTAGCCCCATTCATTCCGAAGCACATACGGGGTTGCCTCCCAAAAAGTGCCCTTGTTTAACATCCTAGGCTAGACGTTGGAAAGGTTCAAGTAATTGGAGGTGAAAAGTGAAGTTTGTCAGGCCTCCACATCAACTCTTCATCGGGGTTCTCAACCGTGATAGCACCTAATTTCTTAGGCACCATATTTACCGTATTTTCCCTTTTCATGTCCACATTTGGAGAGATCACAATCTTAGAAGCATCTTTGGTAATTACTTCTATCATTGGTGGATGCCAAGTGTCATTCAAATCACCTTGATCCTTGCATTTTTGGGGTAATATTTTTTGGAGTATCATTGAAACATTCTCCCCCCCTCCCCCCCCTTCCCCACTTACCTGTTGTGAACCTTCCAATTTCGCAACCATGTGAAAAGTCTCAAGATCCTCTATTTTGTTCCTTTGTGTCCCATGCGCTTATGAGGGTCATGTCCCTTGAGATTCCAATTTAGCCACGGATGTAGCTAGTTGATCAACCTTGCTCTCCTATTTTTCTATGCTAGCTCCCACATTGTTGTCCAAGTCTTCCATCTTGTTTTCCAAGTTTTGAACACTAACTTCCACCTTACTTTCCAAGTTTTGTATGGGAGCTCCCATCCTATTTGCTACATCTATCAGCTTGCATTCCAAGTTTTGAAAAGCGGACCTTGTCTCCTGTTGAAATTGCAGAGTATCAATTACTAACGATCTTACAATATCTTCGAGAGACGTACCTGGAGTGGATTGTGGTTGTTGGGGCGGAGCGTATGATCTTGGTTCGTATCGATGGAATTCAGATTGCAAAATTCCATAATTGAAATTGGGAGTATCTCCCCACCCTTGGTCGTATGTATCAAAGAAGAGATTGTATTGCCTCTTGGGTGGTCCAAGAAATCCTCCACATGGTGTGGCCTGAAGGAAGTTGGCCATCTATTTAATGACTAATCCAATTAATGACTTTTTTTTTTTTTTGGAAAACCAGATTATCAAGGAAAATAGATCAAGTTAGTTAGTTCCCGGCAACAGTGCCAAAATTTGATGGGTGTCGAATCCATCAAAAATAAATCCTACTCCTCCAACTAAAAAATTAATTTGTAAATAGGGTGAGAATAGTCAATCCTACAGGGAATAACTTGTCGACTACTTTTCAAGATAACCAAAAGTGCAAAATAAAGTAAAGAAGGGGGTTTTAAATGACAAGTTAATAAACACAAGAAAGAAATCAAAAGTAAATCTATAAGAATAAAGACTCAGTCAAGGTTAATTTTTCGCACAACGTTTTTATGGATTGATCATTGATTCAAAAATAACTTTTAATTCATGCAATACATTGATTATAGCATTCAGAGAACTTGTCCAACCTAATATTTCCTTAATAATAGACTAGACATGCGAACGCTATGAATAATCCCTTATTTAACGAATAACCCTAATCAAACGATGGGATTTAACTCGTTAACAGCATTAAAAACTAGAAAGACTCAAATCCTAGCTAACAAACCTACAAACAGTGGTTGCTCAAAACTAGATTGTGTATTTTTCATAGTATAACAAATTATACTGCTTTCCACTTGTGTTGATTCAATCAAACAATTACGGATTCGATTTCTTTAACTAGAACTATGAAGTTAAATTAATTGAACAATGGGCCCTAGTTGCACAACTAACAAAACAACAATAAGAGATGGAGTTTTTCCAAAAAGCACAGAAAAATACATAAATATTGCATAAAATTAAAAGACAAGCAAACTGATTAGATCTTACAATTCTTGAAGAAAACGTTGGCTCGAATTACTGTTTGACTGAATAAAGTGGTTTAGCCACGCATGGTTATAATAACAATAAAAATATAAAAGTTGAAAATTAAAGACTAAAACTAAAACTAGAATAAAAGATTGAAATCCGAGTTGTCTAAACAATACGATACAATCGGGTATATATAGGGCTCTAACCCTAGAAAAAGTTCCTAACATGGTTAGGATAATTCTTTAGAAAATCCTATTAATCGTAGGCAAGTTAAAAGTTTGTTTCCAAGTCGAACTCTTGTCAAATCAAGATTCTTCTTTTCCATTCCCGATTAGGAATTTCAGCCCAAAAGGCGTGAGCACTCCTTGTGTGACGAACATGATTATTTTCAAATTTAGCATACCAGCTTCCTTATACGACATCCATCTACACTTTTGGCCAGCTATTAGCTCCTTTTCATCAATGTTTACCTATGGCAAGTAAGAATTAACTTTTGTGAAATTTTAACCTATTTAAGATCCAAAGTTAATCAAAATAAGCATAATTGAGGCCTAAAACTAGGTAAAAATAACATACAATCAAAAATGAAGACAATGGTCCCTTTATAGAATTTAGGGCAAGAAATATGATTATTATATATACTTTAAGTCATTTTCTACTTATTATTGTCTTATTATATCTTATCCTAATTTTATCATATTCTTATCTAATTTTATCTAGATCTTATCATAATCTTATCTAATTTTATCCAAATTTTATCTAATTTTATCATAATCTTATCCAAATCTTATCATTTAATATATAGGGAAAATGACATTTAATAACTAGATTTTTCTAAAATAATCCAAACCTAATATATATATATATATATGAATTTTCAAAATTGTATATATGTATAGTTGAAAATTGTGTATTTTATGATTAATAAAGAAAGAAAAATGATTCCAATTGTTAGAACTATGCATTTATAAATAAGCATAGGCATGTATCATTAAGTATTTAAAAAAAAATTCATATAATACAAATAGAATAGTAATCATATAAACATCAAATAATAATATATTTAAAATGTAAGAAAATCACTTCATTAGGGGGGCTGGCTCAGCATGATGTGTAGTATGCAGGGTACTACTCTAGAATTAAAATCATGTTCAATTTATCACACATCTATGATCTATTTATTCAGGATTGAAGAAATATAACGTTGGATTTTGTATTTATATATGTACTATGCAATTACCATTATATGATTTATAAATTAATATATCTATTTTGTATTTCAAGGGGGCTTTCTGTTGTTTTTTTTTTTTTGTGGGGGGGGGGGGGGTGGTCTCTTTGCTCCTTATTTATGTAATGGGGGATTAAAATACATTTAAAATTAATTTTTAATGGACATATTAACAGAAAATTTGGTGGAATTATGATATTGGATAAAAAATTATAACGTTAGAAATCAAAATCAAAATAAGTGTAAACGTGAGGGACGAAAAGTGAAATTTTCTCAAAGTTTAGACATAAAAACATTATAGGGCACAAATAGCTCCATTAGGTCATATTTGGGGATGAGTTTCAACGAAAAGTTTATTTCTTATGTATAAGATTTTAGAATCTCATAACTGTTCAAAATTTAAACTTTTAATTACAAAAACCCATATTTGAAAAAACTACGGATGCCCCCTTAACTGGAGAATAAATGCTACTTATGATGAAAATACTAAGGAGTCGTTTACTTCGAATTTTATCGCTGGTTTGTTTAATTTAACTGTCGTTGTCAAACATTTACTTTTCATGTGCCCTTAGCCCTCGTAAACCCGGAGCCCCGGGTTATCGTCGGTCTGTGGGGTGCTTATGAAACCCACCAATTTGGTCGGTTTGTGTAAACCACCAGCAAACTATCTGCTGAATTTACCATAATACCCCCAATTTCATTTGGCAAATTACCATCTTGTCGTTCAGTGCCCCAAAACACAGATAATCCCCAAAACTTGATTTGTCTCTACAAACTGCAGTTGTCAAATTGTCGGGAGGAATTTTCGATACTAGGGTTTTTAATCTTCGCCAGCCACTGCCTTATTGTGTTCGAGATCACTACCTTAAGAGATGGGATTTTTCTTATGTCGTTTCAAACTCTTCATATTTTGTATCCATGTCACACTTATGAACAACTTCTCTGGGAATCGATTCACTTGAAGCTTCTTGCTGAATTTTTTGCAGCCAAAAGAAAAAAAAATCATTCTGCGTTTATGGTTGTTCTATCGATTTTAAGTTTGTCTTCGGACATTATTATTATTATTATTGGTGGTTTTCTGTTTGTATTGGTGGTGTTGGGCCTTCGCTTATCACAGGCGAGTTGTCGGAGCATGATTTATCGGCGAACGGGTGCAGATCTGCATCATAGGCGTCGAGAAAGCTTGGGTTTGAGTAGCTCCATCTCCAGAAAAATTGGTTGCAGCTGGTCCTTCCATTTTCTAGCAAAATAAAAAAAAGGGCAAACAAGTAATTACACCCTCATGAACACCACAAATTCAAATGGAAAGTAAACAAAAGTGAGTTAACGTTAACCCTCTGTAAACTTTTTTTTTAACCGTTCCAAACCTAAGCCGCCGTTGTCCGATCGGTGGAAGTAAACGATTCCTACGGTTGCAAAGGAGTTGAGCCGATTCATGAACTTCGCTAGCCAAGCTCAAGCTAGCTTGACTTGACCTCGAGTTGTTAAGCTTGACCTCGGCCGATCTCAAGCTTATTGTCTCTAGTGAATACATACACTGCATAATTAATATATTTTATTATATTAATAATATATATGTACGTCACTACAAAATTCTATTGTAATATATTAATTTATTTTATATTTTTAATTATACACAGTAATTTGTGAAAATAAAAAAGCAAAATAAATTATACTTTTTAGTGTTTTATTTCGAACTACTAACATTATTTCAAAATTCAAACTTAGTCGGGCCGAGCTCAATTTTTTATCAAAGTCGATCGAGCTCAACATATATATATGTGTGTGTGTGTCGAGCTCAAGTTCAAAAATTTTGCCCAAATCGACTCGTCTCGTTTGCACCCTGGGAACCACTGTTATCCAAAATAGAGTCCCAATGCTTCCATATCGGTACTGCCTTTCCAAAAGCCATAGTTATGATGGTAAAAATGTATTCATATTTAGCAAGTGCACATAACTGACTTTTCCATACAATGCAAAACAAATCCTCACAAAACTTGTTTCTCACTCTTACATAGAGCAAGACAAATAGAAAACACAAGAACAAAACTGGGTTTGTTGCAGTCATCATCTAATCCCACAACTCAGTCAGAACAGGAGAAAAAAGCACAACAAAGGCAATCTCAAAAGGTGTTGTGGGAGCAAGAATAATGATTAGTATAAGGCGGGGGTATTCCCGCTTGAAGGCGCAGACATCACGGATAGAATGTCGGTCACAGAGGCCATGGCGCTCAAAGCGGCTTTAAGAACGTCTTGAGAACACCCGGGTTTCACGATTGCACGTACCTGGAAAAGGAAGAAAACAGAAATTAAGTAAACCATTGTGAAGCTAAAGGACATGAACGTTTGACGATGACTCGCGGGCCATTAGAGAACCTTGTCTAGGTATTCCTGCAGTTTCTTGATTCGACCCATGTAATCCTGATCCTCAACGCACAGCGTAACAGCCTTTGCATCAGCACCGGGGCCATCAAACTGGAGAGGTCCCGGGTTTCTGTACACATCATCCATCAAGAACTTGGTCGCGTTCTGTCTCAACAACCTGGCAAACAAAACCAAAAATGATTTAACCAATTTAACCCAAAAGCACTAAATTACCTGAGTCGTGAAAGACCCGAATGCATCTCAAAAACCATTCCCCAGTTTACAATTGAAAAGCACAAGCAAGAATGGCAAGTTAGCAATATAAGACGTACTCATAGGCCTTTCCTTTCAAATCAACAGTCGCTGGATGCAGAGCGGGTTTTCCGAGGGCTGAAGCCCCATGACCACGACCATAGTGTTTAACCGTCAGCATAGCCTGAAATTACAAGTGAAATGCAGAACTTTCTTATTGTCTTGGCAAAAAAAGTTCTAAAGGGCAGGAAAGGGAAAAGAATAAGGTGGCAGAAAAAGTATTGTAAGTAATCTTTCATGCAGATTATTGTCATGAGTCTGGTAGGAATAGGAAACCTACAGGTATAGGAGCAGCACCACAACGCCATTTGTTCACGGGGTTCTTCAAGTTGGTCGCAGTTGCCATATAACCATTCAAACCAGCAGCGATTATGTGATATCCAATATGACCGAGAACCTGTAATAACAGCATGACTTTTAGTTCTACAACTATTCTTGCTAACTAGCACATTTTAGAGGAGAAGATTGAGTATGAAATACAAAAGGTACTGTAATTTCCACAAAATTAGAAGAAGAATCTTTATTGTGGTACAGAATTCAAGTTCCAAAGTAAGCGCGCGCACACACATTTCCCACATAAGACAGTGCCATCATCAAGCACTGCCATTGATATTGGCCCTAATGCTACCACCGAAATTAAATTAAAATCTAAAGTAGAACTTACGTAGGCGTAGTCACAATCAAATTTTGATGGCAATGACCCCCGAGCTTGATAACCGAAGAAATGGCAAATGGCATTGAATTTCTTGCCCTTGTAGGTTCCTTCTTTCTGTGAAGAGACATTGGGAGATACATAAGAATGCCAATCTACGAATTAAAAGGAGATTTTAGAATAAAACATTTCCCAAACCACAAGAAATTGCAGTTCATTTGCATAAATTCTGATGTAGAATATAGATCATATCACGAATCACTGTATATTTTGAATATTATCATATCAAGAAACAAAAGAGTGAAGCAACTAGGAAATCATGTTGAATAATACAAGAGTATGAGCATGAGAGTGCTGACTGCTGAAGTGACCAAACATCATCCGTGCAACAAAACCACCCCAGAAGGTGATGAAACCATTTAAATAAGGGCAAACAGAGAACAAAAACATGCACAGGCTGCGTTCCATGTTTTTAACATGTACAGATAACTTACCAAACGCTTGTTCATTTCTGCTTCAACGAGATGAGCTAGGAGTTTTTCTGTCTCAATCTGTCAAGTTAAGAATATTAGTTAAAAATAAATAAACTTGAGAAGTCACCTTGTACAAACATAGAAGAAGCATATATTATATTAGGTACCTGAGATAGTTGTGCAGAGTCATCTGATTCCGGGCGTAGAATAAGCTGTCACACAGAATTAAATTCAGGGTGAGCAAGATAATGGAAAGGGGAAAAAGAACTAATAATCTTCTCAAACGAATGAGAAGAATTACATTAACATGTACCTGTTTTCTTATAAAGGGTGGAAGGAATTCAAACAATGCAGATGCCCATGGCGACAGTTGAGCAGAAATACTATCAGCAGAGACACCCTCCCTGAGCAAACGATGAATTTCCTGGGAGGCACAAAATTTTGTTACACAAATAGGATCACACTAATAATTCAATTGTTAAATGAAAATACCACAGAAAACCTGAACTCTCAACACTAGCACTTTCTTTCTTAAAAACCATAGGCTCTCAATGGGGCTTTATTTTGTGAAGTATGGAATGGTTGCACAATCAATTCATCATATTATTTTGATGAGCAGGTTGGTTGGGGAAAGAGGATAAAAGTAAATAAAAGAACGCAAAGCCAAACCAAATACCTAAATCATTTAATACCTGCAGTAGAGCATATACTTCAGGAATGCTTTCTATAAGCCCCTCTGGCAAAAGGATGACACCATGGTACTTATCTGGAGCAAAGAGCCTATTAGGAAGGAATTGGCAGGTACAGTTATTATAAAAACAATAAGGAGCTCTTGAAGAGTTGTACCTTGTTCAGCCCTGGCCTGAACTGCATCACAGATTTGTTTTGTGATGTCAAAAAGAGTAAGCTTTGATGCAGCCACCTCTTCAGCAAGAATGACCTGTGATGTCAATCAACACTCTTTACAACACAGTGACAATATCTAAAGGCTCAAATGTTCCAACAAAATTTCAAAATGAATTAAGGAATCAATACACACCATATTGGGGTGGGACTGGAGAGTGCATTCCAAGGCAACATGAGATGCCTTCCGTCCCATGAGCCGGATGAAATAATAATACTGCAAATAAAAAGAGAGGGAAGGTTAAGTAAATAAGACAAAACAACATTAAATTAACATATAAATGAAAGCCAAAACCGAGTAACTAGTAGCAGAACTCCGGAAAATTTTTGATTAAGAAAGGCATGCTGACGGGATGCACATGTTTTGATCAAAATAATCCCACCAATTAATTCATATCTAAATAAAGAACCAACCTCCAGAAGGGAACCCCAGATACAAAATGCAGAAGTAGACAGGAGGACTTTACCTTCTCTGCAGAGAGTGCATCAGTGCAAACATTGCTAATCAGCTGGGAATTAACCTGAAATAAGCAAAGAAGTACCAATCATTTCATTTCCTCAGAAAAGAAAAAAAGACCTTCCAACTGCCTTTAGTATAAACCAATTTAATGAAAACCTATAACAACAAGGTACAAATGTAATCCCAAGATCATCTTCAAGGAAGATAAATGGATGTGAATGACAAGCCATGATGATAATACTTACATGGGGTTGAGAGAGGAGGGACGGAGGGGGGTTGTTTGCAGGGGAACGAATACTACCAAAGGAATAAAAGAAAGGCAGAAGCATATAAATAGAAGAAATGGGCAGAGGAGTCTTTTACCTTGCATATTGTGTCAAAACCCACATTTGCCTCAACAAATTGGTTTTTAAGATCTCCATTTAGAGTGACAGGAATACCAACCACCTGCAGAAAATTCACCAAACAAATTATGTATTGATGGTTTTAAAAATATAGAGGAGAGAGAATAAAAGGTTAAGCAACAGAAGTATTACAGGTTTCTAGAGGTTAGATACTCAAACTTGGCGATAGTCATACACATTATCAACATAAATAGTTTAGACAAATAGGACACAACAACCAACTAAAGGTAAAAACAGAACCAAGCTATATGCTTGATCAAATACAGTAAGCTATGTGATGTACCTTTGTCTGGCACTTCCTTTCTGCAAATGTTTCTGCAAGTTGGGCAGCATCTGTGTTTGATGTCACACCTTCACAGACAAAAGTGGGTATCTCAGAAAACTAAAAATACTTACATCCTAGATTGTCACAACCCTAAAGAAAATATTTGGATACCTCCAATAATAACGAGAGCATCAAGCTTCAAAGCCGTGCATGCATTAAGTGCTGCATTGACCTGCTCAGTTGTTCTAATTTGATCTTGCGTCCGCCCGAGCAAATCATAACCACCTTCAAAACATAAAAACTAATAAGTACAATTTTTCTAGGGCGAACAAAATCTATCTATCAAGATAATATAACTTTATATCTCTCGCATACCTTGGTTTTTGTAGGTTGCAAGAATTTCATCAGTAATCTCTAAAGTTTTTTGGGCAAATAAACCCTCAGAACCACCTGATGACAAATAAAGATGAATTTTTAGGGTGTTATCCTCCCTAAAATAAGTGATTCACGCAATGAAAGAGCCCAACAGTGCATTCAGATAAAATTGCATGCTACAACCAGAAACAATAAGGAAATACATGGCTGAATAGTGAGACAACGTTATAAAAACAAATACCACCAATTGCCACAAGAAACAAATAAAATAATAAAAGGGAATTTGATATGCAAACATGTCAGGGCGTAGAATTTGAATCCTAAAAGAGTTGAAGGACTACAGCAAAAATATGGCAGGAAGAGACTAGATCCCTTACCAAGAAATCCAAGCAAAATGCTTTTGGTATTGTGAACCTTTAGTGCATCATGAAGGCCCCAAATAAAATTATGTCCTCCAGGAGATTGTCTACCACAGAAGACAACTCCCACCCTGCGAAAGAATAAGAAAAGTCAGCATGTTGTGATTCTAATTTAGTGGATTGAGACATTATTCAGAA
This sequence comes from Petrea volubilis, assembly GCA_026212405.1. Lineage (NCBI taxonomy): Eukaryota > Viridiplantae > Streptophyta > Magnoliopsida > Lamiales > Verbenaceae > Petrea > Petrea volubilis. The sequence continues at coordinate 14,489 of JAOWBU010000285.1, forward strand.
TAAAGTTGACAGCACATTTTGTGCCATTATATTTTGACATGACAACAAATGATCGTCAAATGCTGATGAATTTGTGGAACAGCCGATGTTATGTGTACCTTCGTGCAGGATGCTCCGTAATTATTTGAGCATCAGGAACCTTAGCAGTTGCCCTCAGGAAATGCGCTAAAGGTTGACCATAAGTGTGAGGAAAAGACCTACTTATGGTATGGGCGCCTGAAGGGTCCGCAGCTGTGGTTGCATCACCAAACTCTACACGGACAGTAGTTCCCTGTCAAGTCATATATCATGATGGAGGTTAACCAAATCACCTTAACTACAAAAAGAATTACGAAAAAGTAAAACCAGCAGGAGTGGCTTCTGCGTAAATCTATAAACGAAGGGCAAATACCAGGGATCAAAATTAGATTTGCCATACTATATTAGTGTAGCGAGGTCAAACTAATCCAACATTTTTACTGCTCAGATGGCTTTGAAAAGCTAAAGCACCTTTAATAAGATTAAGATTTGACATTTAATTGGGAATCGACCCAAAAAATTGTCTGTGTTGATTGTTGACTAACCATAGCCTGACATTAGATGAGAGAAAATTGAAATCATTCACTTCAAATTACATACTTTTTTTCATGCCAAGCACCATCTTTTTCTCATGAAAACACGTGAAGAGCAATTCTTAGCCTTGGTACAGAACTGTATAGTGTGCCAAGACCACTAAAGTCAGAAGGGCATTACAGTCAATCCCCAATTCATGGACAAAGATGTACCAAAGAGCACCTAAACTCAAATTCCTTATTCCAACGAATATCCCATTTCTTTACAAATCCAAAACACATTCACGGGAAGATACAGCACAAAAGCAAAGAAGAGCACACGGGCACGAACAAGACAAGATACCAAGGCACCAATGCGATCCAACCTATCGGATCTATTTCCATGAGCGTCAACGTACACGAAAACCACAGTGCAAATCAAACAATCACCACAGATTTATTCGCAGCTCAGATTTATTCGCAGCTCATAAACATCTCCACCAAATCACAATACACAAAATCAATTCATCAAAAACCAAAACCAATAGACATCAAACAACCCACAACAACATGAACGACCTTAAACAAAGCAAAGCATTAACTGGATACAAATGAAGCAAATTCAAACCAGAAAAAACCAAAAAAAAAGGACCTGAAGACAGGGAGGGATTTCGGGTTGGTACTGGGATCGAAGCTTTTGCAGATCAGAGAGCTCTCTTGGTATCCCGTAATCTGAATCCATCTGCTGTTCTGTGTAAAACTCCTAAATCTCTGATTCACCTACCACTTCACTTCACTGCTCTCTCTCTCTCTCTCTCTAATGTCTCTCTCACTCTATAACGTCGCTTATATAGTACGGGACGGGAGCGATACCACCAAGCATACCACCTGCTTTAACCTTGTGCTGTGACAACGCTTTTTGACCTTCGTTTTCACTTAATTTACTGTAATGGCCCTTGCTCCGGTGATTTGACTAAAAGACCCCCTTGAGACTCGTTGTTGAATGGAAAATCTAATCTTTTGTTGTGGATAAGTACTAAAATTAAGGTGCGAAAAATGGCTCCAAATGATTGGTAATTAATTGTTTATTAGTTTTTTTTTATTTCTCACTTAATAATTGTTTTCAACAATAATTGATATTGTGAAATTATTTTTCTTATAGAAGGAGTTGCATTGGTTTTTTTTTTATCAATCAAATATATCAATACTCTTAAATAAAAAATAAATTAATCAAATACATCAAATTGATCGAAATGAACTATTATACAGTAGAAAAATATTAGTATACAATTAGAATAATATCTCATTCAAGAAAATTCGAACCAATATACAACTAGAATAATACTCATATTTACGAAAATTCAAACCTACAACTTAAAAGTTGTGGGATCTCCACCTTTTCAGTAGGGTAGCAATCTATTACAAATATATATATAAATTGGATTTAACAACTCGAGCGGTCGATTAATTCAAATTCGGATACTACATATTGAACCCTAAATATTGTTTAAGGTATTTAAGGTCTCATTTCGTTAGACCAACTAGTACCAAGGTATGATCTGTTACATATGAATAATTATATGACAATCAAACTATTAAATTAATTATGAATAGCTATTGAATATAAAAATACATATATTATACGTAATATGATAATAGACTACATATTGTTACTCGAACTTATGACCTTGTGTTTATGAGATCTCTTATTGCCAAACTCATGATCTGGTGTTTATAAGACATCCTCTTATTAGTCGGTCAATGTCTCTTCAACTGCCGAAAATTCTTTTAAAAATATCTTGTCAAGAAAACAAACAAAAAAAAAGGTATGAAATAAGGGGACTTCTAATAAAAGGTAGTTTTGTACTACCTAATATTAGGTATGGTCTTAATTAATTGCCACGTGTACTTAAAATTTATTTTTAACATATTTATATATTTTATTTTGACCTATAACCAGCTATATAAGTCACAATTATTTATTTTGAATTATTAAAAATATGGTAAATATATTTTCAAATCTCCTCAATTTAAGGGATTAATGAGAAGAGAATCCTAATAAGTAGGAAAGTTATTCAACGCTAATTAATTCTCTCATCTCTCTCTCTCTCTCTCTCTCTCTCTCTCTCTCTCTCTCGTCCCCCCCCCCCCCATCTTGTCTAACACATATAAAGGTTAATTATATGATGGAAAATGAGTGGTAAATATGTACATAAATCAATTATATTATAATGAAATTTATAAGTAAGTAGAGTATCAAATTAAATAATAGTAATACCTTATGTTAATAATTTTATTTTCTAAATTAAAAATTGAAAGATTTTTTTTTATTAGTACAAATTCATAGTTATCATCTGTATCCAAAACAAATTCATAGTTATCATTATAAAATATTTATTTACTCAGTTAAATAAATTAAGTAATTATTATAAAAATTATTGATTTATGGGAGTTATGTAATTTTAATTATAATTTTAGCGAATTGACATAAATTGACTAATGATGAATAGTGATCTGGAACATTGATCAAAAATAAAATAAACTAAGAAGATAGATAAATATTGTTAAATTTATAATTAAGAGATGGATATATCATTTTAAGCATCAATTTAATTTCGAATTTAAAATACATTTTAAGCGCCAATTTAATATTTTAAGAAGCAATCAAATTTTTGTTGTTATATTCAATAAAAAAATATATTTCAAAAAAATTAATAACACATTGCCATAAAAAATTTGTTGAAATTAATATAAATTATAATATTTTTTTTATTAAAATTTGTATGATAAAATGCTCTACATGTTATTATGTTTGGTGATAGATCAATTGCTAAAAAATATCTAATAAAATTTAATAAAAAAGCTAAATGATAAATGGATAAAATAGATTTAATATAATGGACCTCACACATATAAATATTATTTAAATTTATAGGTAAACAACAAGTAGCAGGTAATGACAACCTGCATACTAAGTTACAGGTAAACGTAACCTGTAAAACAGGTAACAGGTACTCTAATAAAATAAGGGTACCTAACATTAAACTTTTTCTATCCTACCTAACAATAGACAAACCCATGAAATTATGTCACTATTTTCTTTTCTTTTCTTTTTCTTTGGTAAGTTTACACGAATTTTTAAATTTAAAGAAATTTTACCAAAATTCTCGACAAATGATATTTGGTCACTTTCAAGCCCATTGTTTGTGGGTTTTGAGTTTTGACCTAGGTTTGTCATGTTAGACTTTGTGTAGGCCGAAATCCATGGACGTTATTTGATGTTTTCTGAAACTATGTGCACATTCTTGTGATTTATTTATTGAAAAACACTAACTGTGCATTGTTTTGTGTTGATTGAAAAATATATAAACTCCGGACCTATTTTAGTCGAAATCACAAGATAAATATAAAACATTCACCAATAGCTACATAATTAATATTAATTCGATCAAATCGCGTCTAGAGATTTTATTGATGCCAAAAAGAAAGTTGTTGGCAAATTAGGTAGAACTCCTATATTGAGGTATTGCAATTACAAAATCTATTATTATTATTATTATGGGGGTAGGCATTTTTAAATTCAACTATGCAATTAAATAACTCATATAATTTTTTAGGCTCAAACTTCAAAATTCTTTCTGGCCCAAGGGCAGGCATTTCGAACTTATAAATTTATATTCAAGCTAAAACTCATTATTAAAAGTTTGAGCTCAAATTCAAATTCGAGTTCGCTTTTATTGGAACTTGTTATATATTTTGGATTAATATGAATTTTGATATTTGATATGTATATATATATATTATTTTATCCAAAAAAAAAAGATATGTATATATATTATAAAAATTGAATTATTATACAAAGTAGTTTGGACACTTATGCTAATATTATATATAATTTTTATACTAATATAACTTATATATAATTTAGTGATCCTAAGTGCAGTACTATTATTATTTTTCTATTGCATACTTCTTGTTGTACTGTCACAAAAATGTAGTACAAATTTATTATTACCACCATTCACACAAAAATGTAGTACAAATTTATTATTACCACCATTCACCTGTCTCATCATCATTAATATTACTATTAGTATAATTACTTCTAATACATTTTAAAATATAAAAATAAAAATAAAAATTCATGAACCAACTCGTAAACTCTTGAACAATTATGTTTAGGCTCGAGCTCGATGAGCTCGAGCTCAAACTTAAAAAAAAATGAGCTTGAACCAGATTTAAGTCAGTTCATCGAGCTCTCGAATTAGCTCAACTCATCTTACATACTTACTTTTGGATGAAAAATTTGACACATTTGAACGATACATTAAAGAAATTATTCATAAATAAAGTAACAAACGAACACTCATTCAATATCGTCGAGGCAAATGTAAAAGACGTGTCCCCAATGAACTGGATAAACCCATAATAGTACTCACTTTGTTGAAACAAACACAAGCCAAACCCCTCACTTATTCCATGGCTTCATCATCTTTCACTACCCTGCATTTGAAACTACATCATCCATTTAGCAACAAAAATAATGAGGTTATTATTAATGCACCTTCATCATTTTCATCATCTAGCCCGAAACAGGCGATGAGGGCTATGGCAAGGGCGGAGATGAAAGTGTTCAAAGGGACGTGCATGAGGGAGCAAAGGCTGACAGAGATGATAGAGCAAAAGGCAAGAGAGGCAACACAAGTTTGCGGGGAAGATGAGGCGTCGGACGACTGTAAGATGGCATGGGACAAGGTCGAAGAGGCCAGCCAGGCGAAGGCCCATCTTCGGCTCAAGCTCCACCAGCTCCACCACGACCCGCTTTGGTCGTTTTGCTAGGACAACCCGGAGGCGGAGGAGTATCAGGAATAAATTATGTTTCGATATGTTGTTCAGAGAATATTGTAAATGAAATGCATCTGGCCCAAGAGTACTTTCAAACAGCCATTCTCTGCTATAAATCCCATTCAAGGCAATGCCATATCCAGTCTTTAAGCAAATTGGATAATGATTGAAATATATGCACACATGGAAATGTATTTATTTGTGTACGGGTTGCATATGTCTAAGTTGATTTAACAATTGAAAACATTGTATTTATGAGAATAGTATTTGAGGAAATAGAGATCTATTCTGCAAGCACACAGGTACGCGGCCCTAATTTTGAACTTTGGGGGTAAGGGGGTGTCAAATTTCTATAAAATATGCAATATTCAAATTTTGTACAAAACATACATGTAAATTTTGGTTCTGACATGATCTTTATAGGGACGACCACCCCATTCAGCCCCCTCCGGTTCGTTTCTGAATTATCATATAATCTCTGTTAGCTTTTGAAAATCTGCTGTTTCCAATATCACGCCCAAGATGTGACCTAAATTCCACCATATATATATATATACACACATACATATACATATACATACCCACACACTCAGGATATATACTTCAATACACAAAAATCAGTACATACTCATCCACAATCAAAAATACCGAGCAATATATAGACCATAGAGAATATGTAGATGGCGATTGCGGAAGCAAATTCATCAACTACATGCTCAAAATAACGAAAATCAGGAGCTATCGAACGTGAGAAACTCTAAAGCACAAATTTAGGAGTCGATACGCAACGCGTTAGGATCAGCCTCCAACAAACAGTAATACAGTGAGGCCTTACATCAGCTCAAACGAGCCAAATACAAGAAGCTAACTGCAGTTGCTATAACCGGAACTTGCAAAACGCAGGCTGGCCAACAGAATATATAGCAGCTTGCAAATCTTATCGCCCACTACAGCAGCAGTCTGTAAAACACATCGAAAAGTTGGAGAAATGTTACTATGGTTTTTGATGAGAGAGATATCGAAAGTGATGTTTACTAAAGTTCAACATTTTTTTATCATGTTCTTGAATCAAATAAAAGCATACATGTATAGATGTCAACAGTAAAATTTATCTCCCTCAAAAGAAAAACAAACACTAAGATTAAGATTCCAAACTTACAAGAAGATCAAGTCGTCAAAACGGGTTCAACCAAGCGGTGTGATCATTCCCTTCTACCATCTTCGTCCATAATTTCCGACTCTTTCACATCAACCGTGAAGCTGTACTCCTGATCACAGCCTAGATAAGAATCACACATAAAATATAGAGTATATGTTTTCTGTCCAGGTTCTGTAGGAGCAGCTAAGTCAAGTTTCACCCTGGACCTCCTCTGAAGAGCAACCCTTTTGATAGCAAGCAACTGATTAGTCTTCGTATCACCAACCACTAACCACCATCCTTCTTCTTTTGGCTTAGGATATCTAGGGGCATCTACAGGTCCGACCTCTGTCCTCCCCTCGAGGTCTCGTTCAAGACTGACATGCACACTAATGTCTTCTCCAGCTCGAACATTATCACTATCAACTACATCATAAGTCAAATCAATGTTTGGGAAACGATTACAAAACCGAGCAATATCCATCAACTGTGAGTCCGGCATTTGTAGGAGCTCTCGCCTTTCATCATCCTCCATTTCCACCAGATCAAAGACTGTCTCAATACTTTTTCCGGGATTTTCCTGGCACCTTTTCGCCAATTCCTTTGTGAAGTGGGGTAGTTGGAGGAGTATGGAGTCACGCTCCCACATCCCCTGAGTTACCATCTGGCTAACTTCCATGGCAAGGAGGGCTAGGCTAAGCCAACCGTTGCTGGAAATAACATCAACCATGGCCTGAAGCAGCCTACCTGCATAAATCAACACTTCTTGCTGATCAGAAGCCAGATTTCCACCAATCATTTGCCTAGAGAAGTGAGCTTGCAATAGAGCATTTGCCTTCACATTTGGGTCAGTGTACTTTGGGTTTTCAAAGGAGAAGCGCTGGTGATTGATTAACCTTCGCATCAACTCTTCTTCACTAGGTCTTATGGGAAGCTGTTCATACTCTGAAGCTGAAGCCAAAATTTCCAAGAGACCCTTCAACTTTGTCTTAGAAGTCAGAGAAGAACTGAAGCGCTCTATCGTCGTGTAGCTGATGTAATAATAAGAAGCAATCATGCCAAGGTTCAATGGTGAGAGCAAAAATTCATCCTCAACAGCAACACATTTACTTGCTTCCAGATCACTTAGTGTGTTCTCTACAAGCTCTGAGAGATGATCTGACAGATGCCTGGTACTGACACCTTGAAGATTATAATAGTTTGGATTCTGAGTGAGCCTTCTGTACATAAATGTCCAAGTGAGGTAGTCCACAGCATCCTGCTTGTTCTGAATAACTCCCACAACAACCTCAGCGTTTAGATTATCATGCAGATAATGGTGCAAATGACTTTCCACTGGGAAAGCTTCATACAGAAACTTCTTATAATATTCTTTACGCGGAGCATGGCAAAGGATGACACATTTTCCACTGTTGTCTACAAGAGGACGACTGGCATGACCCATCATCTGCAATAAATCAGTGACAGGATAATCAGTATGAGCATTTTCCCTGCCATCGTAGTACTGTGTTCCCATAACCACCACCAGATGCGCAGACAGTGGGACTCCCCAACACATCGAACTGCTCATTACACAAACTTGAATCCATCCTGTTTCAAACAATGTCTTCACTATATCCTGATCTGTGCTGCTTAGGCCCTCATGCAAATAACCTACACCATATTGAATTGTCTCCTTCAACATAGGTTCCTTAATGTTGGCAACAAAAGGCTCCAGCTCTTCTGCAGACTGCAACAAGAATAAGGGTTCACTGTCCACACTCGAATATGTCATCAGATCCACGGCAGTAAGACGGGCATGCTTCCTGGTTGGAACAAATACAATAGCAGGTTTGCCATTCTTAGCATGCTGCACAATTGCAGTATATGTAGGTTTCGTCATTGCTTGCATCCTGGCTTCAAAATTAGCAATGTCAATACCCTGGATGTGAATTTCCAGAGGCACAGGCCTTACACCAGGTGGAAAATTGAAAAGACCATGAGATGTGGCCCCAATCCATTCTCCCAAATCCTTGGCATTTGCCAGAGAAGTCGAGAGAGCCACAATACGAATATTATTCTCCGGTTTACTAGCAATGTACCTCATCCTAGAGACTATGATCTCCAAGACCGGGCCACCATGACCCCCAATCAAATGGAGCTCATCAATAATGAAGAGACTAACCTGCTGAACATGCTTGCGCTGTTTCCATCGGCGAGATAAAGCATCCCATTTCTCAGGAGTGCTGATAATTATTTGGCCTTTCTCCAGAAGTTTCAAGTCTGTCGCAGTCTCTCCCGTTAATTCAACCACCCTCATTCCAAGACCCTCCCCAAATTTTTTCTTCCAATCATGAAACCGCTCCTTTGCAAGACTTTCAACAGGAGCAATATAGACAGCCCGCATAACACTGTCAGGTCCTTTTTGATGATTTCTTAAAATGGCAAACTCAGCACAGATGGTCTTCCCACTTCCAGTCGGTGCAGCAACCAAGACATTGTCATCTGAGTTATATAAGATGGTGAAAACCTGGGTCTGGACAGGATTGAAATGCTTGAATTGTTGATAGAGTGCTTCATATGCTGGGTTTCTTAACGCTGTCACAGGAAGGGGCTGCAAATCCAGTAACTCTGTTGGAGGAGGATACTTTTCTGGCAAAATGAGGTGCCTGAAAGAAACAGGCAGAACAGTCTGCGATCCGAGCCATCTATCAGACACAACATTAATGAAATACTGAGGGGGTAGTGGTTCGTATATTGGAACGGTGAAATTCAGTGTGTGGTCCTCATCGATATACTGTTTCTTCAGCATAAAATATTCATGATGAAGAATATATTCCCCATCATTATCCTCAACAATGATCCAAAAGGGCTCCACATATCCGTGGACCTTGTCATCCCACTGGAAGTCTGGCGTAATGGTCAATTCAACCCTCAAGACAGAGCGAGTAATTGGTTGAACATGTGCATTCAGGTTTAGCTTCGGGAACTGATGAATAAACTTATGAAGTGTCCTCCCCATCTTAGGAAAGCGAATGAGTTCTCCAATCTCCTGTGAAGAGAGATCGTAGTACCTTTCCCAGGCCAAATCTTTCTTTTCCAGCTTCATCAAAATTTCATTTGGAATACCATGGAATTGACGAAGTGGTGTCTGCACACTCCACATCCTCTTGCCAATCATTTTGCATAGTTTCAAAGCCTTTTCAGCCAATTGGGCCCATCCCCTTTTCAGAACTATCTCAAACAGCGCCCGCATTAGACGTCCAGCACTCTGTAAAAGCAATCACAGATTGAAAAATAATGAGAACAAACATTCTAACATCAAATATGAAAAAAGCATTTAACGTTGAACTACACGGAAACTGAAATAGATAAAAATGTGACAAGACAAACCTGAGTAACATAAACCATGTCCGATGTTAATGACAGTCCTTCGAGCTTCAATTGTGAAATATAAGCTTGAAGTAGAACATTGATTTTGGCACTAGGATCCTCCAGACCCTCTTTGACTGGTATAGGAACCCGGTCTAAAAGCTTGGCTAATTCCATCTTCTCATCCTGTCTCACGGTTACGTATTTGAACTCTTCACTAAGGGAGAACAGACGACAAAGCTCAATATCACCCATGGTTGGCTTCAAATGCTCATTGTATGTTGAGATTGTTCCATGAGTTATATAGTAATAGCTAGCAATGCGACCCAAGTCAGTGACCTGGAAATATCCACTTTTTCTGTCATACTTGATGAGGTTATTCTTATCCAGTATTGTAGCTGCTGAATGAATCTGAAATAGCATATACAAAAATAGTTAGAAGACAGATATACTGATTTCCAAAGCAAGTATGCACTAAGTTTAAGAAACCAACACGAGACCCATATGGTGGATACTTGAAGTAAATCAAGAAAGGAAGAAAACTTAAATATTTCCTGATCTAATTTTCACTTTTCAGCCCTTTCAGTTTTTTTTTTTTTTTTTGTGTGGAATGACAAGTATGGTCGGTGTAAATGTCAAACTGCTAAAGAGTGAGAAAACAAAGTGTGTTCATGCTTACCAGATCCGCTCTTCTCTCCTCCAAGGTCTCATCTCTTTTCAGAACATCAGTTGCCAAACCATATAGAGTGGGGTTCCGCACCATGCGAACAAAAAGGTAAGTGTATAAGAGCCATTTACATGCTTCTCTGGCATTTTGCACAGTTCCAAGGACAATTTCTGCATTCAACTGATCGGCCAATTTAGAAATAAACTGGCTTTCAATAGGAAGCTGCTGGTTCATTAAAGACAGATAATATTGCAATTCGCTGTGTCCGGTTATAATTATTCCTTCACCTACAGTGTCATATTGGGGTCTTCCAGCACGACCAAGCATCTGCATAACATCTAGAGGACTTAACTCAGTCCATGCTCCTTTCTCAGGATTGTAGATTTGTGTGCCTTTGATAATAACAGTATGTGCAGGCAAATTGACACCCCAGGCTAGAGTTGCAGTAGAAACCAAGACTTGTACGTGTCCATCTGCAAAAAGCTCCTCAACAATTTGCCGATCAGCCCTAACCATGCCAGCATGATGGATAGCAAAACCATATGGCAACAGGTCCTTGAGATCGCTGCTCTTCACCAGCTCTGTGTGACTCTGAAGGATCTCACGGCTTGCACTATCCTCCTTCAAGAATTTCCCAAGAGTGTCAGTTAGCGAGGGCAGTATCACGAATTGCACGAGCTGTTTTGGTTGTCTCCTTCCTTGAGTGCACAAAGATCAGCACTTGATGCTTTCCAGCAACACTGATCACCTTCTCATAGCACACATCATTCATCAACTGAAATCTCTGTAATGGCTTCTTCACTGTAATCCCAATATACTGCTGGGCCAAAGGAACAGGCCTGTAGCTGTTATCAAAATGGAAAAGCCCCTTGTCTAATTTAACTCGTAAAAATATTGCCACGTCTTCATAATTTGGAAGCGTAGCAGATAATCCAACCAGCCGAATGTGCTCTTTTGTAGTTTCAATTTGACGAACAGTTCTCGCAATAATACTCTCAAGCACAGGACCTCTATTATCATGCAGAAGATGGATCTCATCAATAATGAGAAGTTTTACAAGCTGTGTATATGTGCGATCACCTGATTTTCTGGTAATAATGTCCCACTTCTCTGGTGTTGTCACTATAATTTGAGTTTCTTCAATCTGCTGCCGAGTGAGAGATTGATCTCCACTCAACTCTTTAACATTGACACCGTATTGCTCTAGACGATTAGAAAGGTTGCCTACCACTTCAGCAACCAGTGCCTTCATGGGTGCAACATACACAATCTTATAATTGCTATGGTTAATAGTCTTATCCTCATTCATATTCAAAGCAATCTGCTGAAGTATGGTAAGCATTGCAACATTAGTTTTCCCAGCTCCAGTAGGTGCACACAGCAAGAGATTTTCTGCACTAAACAGCGCAGTCTCATAAACTTTACTCTGAACCCTGTTCAACTGGCTCATTCCTTTGAAAGCTGGCTGTGCCCAGTCCGGCATTTCAGAGATCTTCACAAGTCGTTCACTAGCAGCCAATGGTGATGGCTTCAAAGCTGGCACATGAACTTCTTCATAACCCTTCCTGTGATTTCTAAAAGAACCCACTGGAAGCTCACACTTTTTGTTTGCCATCAACAAGCCACCCTGATGAAAGGCAAGGCTGTCAAGGTCAAGAAGTTGCCGCTGCCCCTTTAACCAACCACCATCAGCATCTCTATCAACTAGCTGGCGGTGCTCCCGGTCACCATCTCCACCAGTTTCGTCCTTCAGTCGACGAGCCTCCTCCCTAATGCTTTTCTCCAAGTTCTTCTGCCTCTCTTTCGCAGTTGCTCGAGTGGCATGCAATTGCTCCAGGATTGCAGCATGATCTGGTCCCAACCCCATCATTTCCTCTTCAATCTCCTTTCTCTTCTCTTGGTCTTCAGCCCTTGCCAGGCGAGTACACCACACTACTTTCAACCGGTTCCGCAATAAATATTTGATAAGACTAAATTTATCAAACTGCAGATGCAGCAGCAGCTTGTTCTCAACTTCACGATCATCGCCCTCAGCAAGAATTTTAAGAACCTCTTCGGCAAGTTTCTGACTTTGCTGCGGATCAATTTGCTGGTCATAAGCCTGCGAGATCTTTCTTTGGAGCCAATATGCATCAATATCCTGCACGTTCAAAGTCATCCCTTCATTAGCTTCCTGCTCATCGTCATCATCAATCCCACCACCCATCTGCATAGCCCCAGAACCATCCACTTCCGCCACATCATCATCGTCCTCTTCATCCTCAGGTACCATATCCAGATCACTCTCTTCCTCTTCCTCTTCATTCTCCTCAAACTCAACAGCAACACCAACATCATCATCAAGACCATCATCTCCATTAACGGCAGCATCACCAGCATCACCGCCATCATGATAATCAGTAATCAATTTCCCAATGGATACTAGTTGATCAAAAGTATGGCTGGGGATTGGGTTCAACAACTTCTCAATCTCCTTGTTCTTATCAGGATTCTTAATGTTTTCATTCTTGAGAACAGCCAAAATCTCATCAGCAGCGCCACTAACAATATTAAGAGGCTGCCCACCCAATTGTTGCTGAATAACACTGAGCATGGCTTCATAAGCAGCCCTTGTTTCCTTGGTCTTGGGCTGGTAAACACCTTCATCAGACGACGTGAGGACACTCTCCTCCTGAAGACGCCTCTTTTTGCTCCTAGGCGGAGCAGTATCGAGAGCAGGCTCCCGGTCCTTCTTCTTCTTGGATTTCTTGAGCTTCTCCTCCAACTCAGGGGGTTTATCCCTGTAAGCACGATCTCCGAATGATTTCGGATCAATCTTCCCCCATAGAGACTCCGGCTCCCCAGTCGGCTCGTGCGTGTCACGAGGGCGAGAGTCAGTGGTTAGGACAAGGCTCGAGTTAGCTCTATACTCGTACTGCTTGAAACGGGCATGGGCCTCAGCACCACCGCCGGGGTGAGCCATCTTTTCGAAGCAACAGTTAAGAAAATTCCCTAAATTACGACGAGCAGAAAGCCTTCAATCAGTTTAACCAATCTGAACCCAACCACACACCACTTAAAACCCTAACAGCGTAAGCAAAGAACGTCGAAGTAAAACAAACTTTTGCCCCAGATTGGTGAAGTACAACATGAAAATCAAGTAAAATCAATAGAAAATTTACGAAAACGAGCAGAACAAATAGGAATTGATGCAAAATATGAGAAGGAAAAAAAAATCACTATGCAGGAGCCCCGAACAAATCTGCTGTAGCCTTAGATAATGCTGTTTCTCTAACTAGCGAAAATGCTAGATACCAACTAAGAGACCATGTCAGAGATGCAAGTATCTGTATTTATATGCAAACTGAGAGAAGAGAGCTTTTTCAATGGCGGCCAAAAACCTATAAACCGCCTTGCGAAGTTTTAACTTCACCAAGCGCTGAGGATTTTATTCGAACAGTTTACGGTCAACAATAGCCCTTTATATGATCTAAATATTCACATTTTTATATATTCTTATTATTATTTAAATTTGATAATTTGTTGCCCAAAACTTAAAAAATTTTAAAAACTGGATTTTAAAAATTATAGTGTTACAAGTTTCACTAAACAAATTAATGAGTTTTAATTTGTTTTATATTGTTGAAGTATACTTTTTTTTTTGGTACTAGAGTTTAACAAGTTTCTTATATAGTCTATATATACGGTGGCGTAGCCAGAAACTTTGTTCAGCGAGGTCAACGCTCATTAGTTAACTAATCATCGATAATCTTTTTTCTTTTGATATATCTAATTATCAAAAATTCTGACAAACAATCCTCTAAAAAAGTGTCAAAAATATTTTTGATTATATTTTTTTTATTCAAAACTCTTGTATTTTTTCAGTTTATTAGAGTTATTCACGATCCAGTACCCCATTAAAATTCAACTAAAATTAAAGATGATGATTCATTTTGAAGGCCCAAAACATTATGAGGGTCTTTTATTTAGAATAAATAAATTTAATAAATCGACCTCACCCATAACTCACGTGACATATATGTGCGGCGTATCCGTGAATAAGATGAGAAAGTGAATTCTTAAATCATTGTAAGTAGCTAGCAATTTTGACACGCCTTATGTGTATGCAAAATAAAAATTATATAGTTTAATTTACATTCTTAAGTTTAATTAGTATAAAATATTATATATTAAATATACTTTAATTACATTCTTAGTTTTAACTATTTTAAATATATCTATTAATTAAATTAATTATAAGAGAAAAACAAATAATTTAAAATAATGTAAGATTAAGAAAATAAATATAAAGAAGTAATAAAAAATAATGACAGTGGGATGAAAGATGATAAAGCAGATAGAGAGTAAAAAGAACGTGAAAATGAAAGAGAATGTAAAAAGAAAAATGACAAATCAAAAAGATTGAGAGATCAAAGTTAGTTACTAAGTGGTGCTCTTTCTTTATACAATAATATAGATATAATAGTATAGGTAATAATACAGATAATATAGATTAGTGGACATATATATATTGACATATTTATTCTTGTTTTGTCTTTATTATGACAAGTGGATTCATTTATTTTTTACCATTTTAAAACTAGATGAAAAATTCAAATAAATTTGTCTATTTGTTTTTTTAAAAAAACTTCATGACCCCATTCTATTTAAATTTATAGGTTTTTTTTAGTCGCGTCGATCAACATTATCATTGTGATATTTTCTTCCACAACAATAGACATGTCTACATGAATGGTGAAACTTGGACAAGGTGAGGGGGGTCAATTGCATCCCCTCACCTAAACATGCCTCCGCCAATGTATATACATACATACATATATATATATATAATTTAAAATTTATGAAACTATCAAAGTAAGCGGACATGTAGATAGTTTCATTTAATTATATTTTATCATGTATGAAATTCAATACTTTTTATATGAATTAAAATAAATATATTTGTGATTCATGTTTATCCAGGACAATCCAACAATTACCGAGCATTTAAACTAAAATGGACTAAAATTTAGTTAAAAAAAATAACAAATTAACATTTTATTTGCAATATGTTTCATTTACTATAATAATAATAATAATAATAATAATAATTAAAGTTTTGATTCTACATGAATGTTTAAAAACTCTCTTGCCTTGATTATATCAAGATTAAAACTACTACCAAACATGTTTTATTATTATGCAACTTTTAATATATTTATTTATCAATTTGTATTATAAAAAGTAAAATTATGAAATTCAATACTTTTTATATGAATTAAAATAAATATATTTGTGATTCATATTTATCTAGGACAATCCAACAATTACCGAGCATTTAAAATAAAATGGACTAAAATTTAGTTAAAAAAAAAACAAATTAACATTTTATTTGCAATATGTTTCATTTACTATAATAATAATAATAATAATAATAATAATAATAATCAAAGTTTTGATTCTACATGAATGTTTAAAAACTCTCTTGCCTTGATTATGTCAAGATTAAAACTACTACCAAACATGTTTTATTATTATGCAACTTTTAATATATTTATTTATCAATTTGTATTATAAAAAGTAAAATTAATTTTATCAAAATATTTTTATAATAAAAATTTATGAAAATATATACATAAAAAACATATCTATTTCGCGTGTCTTGGCGTGTGACTAAATACTAGTTTGTATAAATAATTCCATACATTATGTTGAGAATGAAATATTTAAAATAGTTTGAAAAATATCTTATACATGGTTTGAAAAAGTCATAATATATTTTAAGTTAGTTCTAGGGTTCTCTTTTTCTATTTTATTTTCTTCAAACTGGGTCAGACTTAATGGGATCGCTATTAATTGGACCCAAAAATTAAGACTTTGGGCTTTAATGCCCCATTACAAGCCCATTTTTCGATTCACAAACGCAAACATAATGTTCAGAGCCCACTTGAAATCATAAAAAAATTTCTCTTTCGAGTTAATTATTTTGCAACAATTATCTATACTATTATAAAAAAAAATTCATTTTTATCTCACAAATAGCGATTATTTATATGATTTTACAAAATTTTCCCTTCAATTTATATAAAATCAATAGAGATATGTAAAATTGTGGGTAAAATTGAAATTTCACATGAAATTAATTCAATTCGGATATCAAAATTTGATGTGTCAATTTTACCCTTTTAATTAGTAAACACATGCAATAAATAAACAAATAAAAAGGTCAATATTGTAATATTACATCCAATTTAAAAAACACATATTCTCAACCCACTAACCACTTTCTCTAATTACAATTACTTGATTTTTTTTCTTTTTGTGTTTATTCTTTATCATGTAATTTTATTTCATATAATTATTTTATTTTTAAATTATTATAATTTAATAAATTATTTCAAATAGTTCTTAAAAAAGTATTCTTATAAAAGAAATTTAATAATATATTTATAGTTTCATCCTAAAAAAAATTGAAGTACTAAATTATAATATATACTTTTTAAATTTTGCACTCACGTAGAGTGTGCAGTGTTGCTAGTATATAAAAAAAAAACTAATTATTTTGCAAAAAATTTGTTGTCAAATTTGATTTTTTGATTTTTAGTCGGAAAAATAAAATATATAAAAAAACTATGGGAGCAAAGAGCTTGTGATTGTATTCAGATTAATTTCTACAAAAGTAGTTTTTTAAATCAACTAGCAACACTGCACACTCTACGTGAATGCAAAATATAAAAAGTATATATTATAGTTTTGAACTTCAATTTTTTTTAGGATGAAAATATAAATATATTATTAAATTTCTTTTATAAGAATATTTTTTTTAAGAATTATTTGAAATAATTTATTAAATTATAATAACTTAAAAATAAAATAATTATATGAAATGTAATTACATGATAAAGAATAAATAAAAAAAAAAAAAAAATCAAGTAATTGTAATTCGAGAAAGTGGATAGTGGGTTGAGAACATGGATTTTTTAAATTGAATGTAATGTTACAATATTGACCTTTTTATTTGTTTATTTATTACATATGTTTACTAATTAAAAGGATAAAATTAGCATATCAAAATTTGGTATCCAAATTGAATTGATTTCATGTAAATTTTCAATTTTACCTACAATGTTACATATCTCTATTGATTCCAT